>JAMQGT020013813.1:0-13626 GCA_024447675.2 Pterophyllum scalare | reverse complement strand
GGTGTCCTGCGGCTTTTAGATGTGTCCCTGATTCAACACACCTGAATCAAATGGCTAAATTACCTCCTCAGTATGCAGTCAAGTTCTCCAGAATCCGGCTAAAGACTTCTTTATTTGACTCAGGTTTGTTGAAGCAGAGACACATCTAAAAGTTTCAGGACACCGGCCCTCGAGGCCTGGATTTGAGGATCCCTGAACTAGAGGATGTTGAAGGTGAAGGTAACAGTGGTCTCTGTGGTAATTGGAACACACAGGGCAGTGACCCCCAAACTGGGAGAATGGCTCCAGCAGATTCCAGAAACGACATCCAAAATCTCTGTCCAGAAGAGCATAGTCCTGGGAACAGCTAAGATACTGTGCAGGACCCTCAAGCTCCCAGGCCTCTGGTAGAGGACCTGAGCTTGGAGGGCAAAGACAGCCTGTATGGCGAGCTGGGATTTATTTTTTATTTTTTTATCCCTAACAGATTTGTTTGTTTTTCAATTGAATTTTTGCTACACGCTACATGAAATAGGTAATATATGAGTTGCATATACATGAAATAATGTAAATGGTATTTCGGGACACAATATCATACACTTGATCAAAAGGAGAAAAAGAAAACTTATTTCCAAACAGTTGTATGCATTTGAATGTGTAACATGGCTTCAAGAAGCTAAAACATACATCAAAATTTTGATTGTAGTGTTTTGATTTTACCACATCAGTGTTTGTTTGATGTTCTGTAAGGCAATAGCTACATGTATTGTTTTAGTGGAAGAAATCAGCAGTCAGAACAGGATTTTCTGAGTGATCTGAAAATAGCAGTCACACTGGAAACAGTCCAGAGGTGAATACGAATATGATTTTGAATGGGAGATTTAAATCAGATAAAGCTTTTGATTTTTATTTGCAATCCCACAACTTTTTGATTTCCACACACACCTACACACACACACACACACACATATGTCATTGTCACCACACTGTCACCAACAATATCGTATTCCTGCTCAAGTGCAAATGCCTTTCTGCATGGCTCACCAAATGATCTCCGTCCCCTGCAGAGTCTAATTTTAAAATAATGCTTTTAGGACTATTAATGTTATATCGTGGATCAGACTCATTTGGTGTCTTTCTTTCACCTGACCTACTTCCAGAGGACAAATAATGCTATTCCCAACCTGTTAATTAGACTGAATTGTCGTTTCTTTTCAGTTCATCATGATTTGTTGATTTGCTGAATCATTTATTACAGAAGGAGTTGAAGAAATTTGATTCTAAGGTGTGAAATGCAGCTATCCAGGTTACTTCAATCACTTCAACACCGTGCTGTGTGGCTCTATATATCAGACCAATCACATCAGCATGCCTCAGTGGGAACGCCTGCACCTTCCTCTCAGCCTCAGTGAAGCCAGGGGTGACTATGTGGTCACAGCATGGCTACAGCCTGACAGTCTAATTTCCATGGTGGCATAACATGGACTTGATAACAATGTGGACAGAAAGCATGTAATTATTGAGACTAAATGCAGCAAGGCATGGACAGAGAGTCTATAATGGTCACTGTATCAGCTGAGTGGTAGATTACAGGGCATATGAGAGGTAGCAGATGGTTTAAAGGCTACAGCTGAAGCCTGTCATACTGAAAAGGCAGATTATAGGCAATCTGACAACTCTAGTTTCATTCATGAGTTATTTTCAATTTGGTATCCAGGTTTAATTGTATTAGCATATGTGGCAATGATCTAAAGCACAACTTGTATTTGTATTCAAAGCACAGTCGTCAAAATGCAGAACACAGGCTGTCAGGATTAGCATAATAACCAGGCGGCATATTTTCAAAAACATTTCCTGAAAATGTGACAAGAGCATTCAGCAGAGTTCAGGACAAAAGCAGAGTAATACAATAAATTATAGATTACTCAAAGCTGACTTTTTAAACTGGGCTAACCATTTAAAGCATTCAGAGCAGACACAACCCTGACAGGTTTGCATTATTCATGTTCTGCACACACACGCACACACGCACACTGCTGCTGCTATTGCAAAGCCTCAGGAACAGAGATGAAGGAACTGGGTGGGAAATTTGTTTTTATTGGTAAAGACAAGAAGTGGAACTATTTGAAGAATTATCCATTCAAATGAGAAGAAGCTACCATGTCACGATTCATACTAGAAAGTACCACTTCAGGGTTGACTACATTTCAAACAGGTATTTCTTTGTGCTGTCTTTTTGGATACTCATGACTGAGTTAATACCTAATAAGTAGAGGCCTTCTCATACTGGCATCATCTGTTTGAGCGTAGAAGATCACAGGGCTTTAAGTTACCTGGCGGTGTGCTGAAATTAAAATGTAGAGCCAAAAGGAGAGAGAGAGCGAGAGAAAATAAACTACATAAATGTGATTTATGTGGTATTCCTGCTTATTTTGGGTAACTACTTGAAGGTTTTGCCTACCACTTGTCTAGCTGTTGATTTCATCCACGTGTGTATTATTCCCACCTCTTTCTAATCTCCAAATAGTTCCCACATATATAAATAGTTCTGTCTTCCCCTTATTCGTTTAGGTCCTCTATGGCACCCCTGTAGGCGTCATTGAACCTGCTGATTATTTTTTTGCTGTCTGTATTTTCTGGCACATTTTTGATGAAATTATCTGGGAAATAATGGTGTGCTGTGTGGTCCAAGAAAAATTCTGCTTCAGCTTTACTTAGTAGAAACTTCTTGGGTGTAATATTTTATTAGCCCATTACTCAGCACTAATGAGCAGGTATCTGTGTGATACACCCATACAGTTTATAGCACAGCTAGCTAGCATTAGCTGATAACTGACCACTCCACCCTATTGTCCAAATGTGGTCATTTCTGGCTTCATACCACTGAGCCTTCAAAATGCAGAGTCCAAAACAAGTGGTGATTCCACGGCGGCTATGCCAAAGCTCCTGCAGCTAAGATTGCACAATTTTTGTGCAGTTTTCAGGGCACATGCAGGCAGGTTTGCAACTAGAAAGGAACCAGAATGAAACGAGAAAAGCAGGTCCATCGTTGGGTCTCTATCTCAGCCTCCAAATCAAGTAAGCTGTGAGTTATTAGTTTAATGTTTTTGTAGTTTGGAAGAGTTGTTGCTTGGTTCTGGTTTTTGTTGCTACTTTTATGATACTGTTGTAGTCATTTATGTTTTTGTATCAGTAACCTGATTAGTGGGATTAAATGATTATTTGCACAAATCTTTAAAAAATCATGCCAAAACACAGATACTGTATGTATCAAATATGTCATGGTGCCTCAGTCCTCCTGTGTGGGTTTGCCATTTTCTTCTCTCTTTCTCTCTCTTTTTGGTCTATCTCTCCTGTCCTCTATGTGTGTGTGTTTTTGTATGTGTTAACCTCACCTTTGAGTTTTAGGGGTGGGACACTCGTTGGGTCTCACACACCCAGAAGCTATCTTCACACCTATTCCTAATCACCTCATCTGCTGCCAGTACATAAGCTGGGGGCGTTCCTTCAGTTGTTGCTGGCTTGTTGAGCTAACCACAGTTAGTGAAGCTGGCTCATTGTCCGTGCTCTACTTACCTTATTGCTTCCCTCCTCTGTAGATATTCTGGAGACTTGGAGAAGAGGAGGCTTTGCTTTCTGGGAGAGGCACTGTGGAGTAAGAAACTGGAAATTGGAATTCAATTTTGAGAGACTGTTCCAACATCAGTTTGAACCTTCTTTGTAAATAAACATGTTAAACTTTACTCGAGTCCTGTACTTCAGTCCTACCTGTTGATAGCAATGAGAGAATATTGTGAATGTAAGTTGTGAACATCTTAGGGTTGATAACAAAATTATTTTACTGCTGACATAAATAGGTGACACATTTAAAGAGGCTATTTCCTCCACAAAGGACCAAAATGTGTGTGCTGGTTCAGCAGAGATAATAAGTAAAAAATAATATATAACAATCTAAAGGTCAATTAATATTTGAAAGCCATAGCTGAGCCTTACTGTGTTGTACTTAATTTGAGTTTCATACAGAACAGGAGCAAACTGGTGCATAAAAATTCAGCAGAATGTAGAATATATTTAATGCTTAAAATCTTCTAGGGGAGGATAGTGAGATAAAAAAAAATGGATAAAAGGCACACAGAAGAAGTGTGAAATTCATTAAATCACCTCTTCAGTGCTGTCTGAACATCAGTTTTATCTGCACCTTAAACACTGATGCTTAAGAATAGTTTCTATCCACAGGCCATCATGCTAATAAACCACTCACTGATTAACAAACTGTGATTACCTGCCTTAATTCTCAATACAGACCTGTGCACTTGCAATTTTGCACACAATATAATATAAACTTATCTTACGCATAATATAATACAGTCCTATACAATAACACTAGTACATTCTGAATGTCTCACCATTCTAATAGTAAGCATAATTGCACTTTATATTCTGACTATTTCTCCCCTCCCCTCTAGGGTACTCTCAAAGTTAGAATTTCATTGCTCAGCATAACCATTGTGTTTTGATGTGTATATGACAATAAACTTCCTGATTCTGGAGGGTTTTGGGAGGTGGCGTGGATGGGCAGTGTTGACCAGCAATCACGTGTTCATGTCACATTCAATAGCACTCTGGCTTTCACACAGTCTTTCCACACCATACACCAACATATCACCACCAACACCACCAGCAGCTCTGCCAGCTGCATTCCGGGGCACTGGGGGAGCACCTGTTCACCCCCACTTTGAAGGAGGGGTTGATGTGTATCTTTGTGTCTGGTTGGTGTGTGGATTGTGGCTGTTGAGTAGTTCTCGGGAGCCTGGGGCCCTGTGGTTGGCCCGTGCTGGAACGGTTGGCTTCTGGTGGGGTAGGCTGCCCATTGCCTCTGGTTCTCTGGACTCTTGCCCTTTGGCCATGAGGGCTCTATCTGATGTGCCCCTCCTTACTCTTCTGGGGCACGCACACAGTTGCCATCAGGTTGTGTGGATTCGGGTCGGCTCATTATCAAATACATTTTGTGAAAGACACAGTCATGTACACTGTCACTGTCTCTCTCTCCCTCTCTCTCTCTCTCTTTCACGCACACACACACACACACACACACACACCAAGCTTGATGGTTTGTGTATTCATTTTACTTTTTGTTTTTTCAGGTGCCATTTGTTTTTTGTGTTTTCTTGCAGCAGTTGATGATCCAGTGTGTTTTCCTCCTTGTACTCTGTCCTTTTATTCTTGTCTTTTCTCCTATGTTCTCCCTTTTTATCTTCCTGCCTGTCAGCACTGGTATTACTGTACTGCACATGTACTCGTGTGAATAATAATAAAAATGATTAAACAAATAAAAGAAAACAAAAACATTAACAAGAGGAGCCTAAAGAGAATTTATAGAGCTCATCTTGGAAAAGCAAATATCTTTGGCACAACAGTGCATTCAGATCATGATTCTGCCAGACAGGACAGGTTATTAAAAAAAAAAACTATATAGGTACTGGAAGTGATTCACAGCAACATGACAAATAGAGACCATGGAAAGCCAACAATATTTGACTACTTCAAGCAAATAAAGGTGACATAACAGCTGGTGACGTGAAATGGGCAGCAACAGTGATAAACCTTTCTCAACTTCCAGGCAAGTAACTAGATGATTACCAGTGAGAGTGAAGAATACTGTTGATTGACAAACGACCTGGTAATAAATACATTAGAGGTTCACCTTGGCAAGCGGAGCCTGGAATGTTCGCAAGCAATGCGCCATCAGCTTGAAAGCGATGTGCAACAAGCCAAATTTCTCATTTTTGCTCTGCAGGTGCAGTAGCGTCCTCTTTGATTGTGAACTAGGTGAGCATCTCCAATCCAAAGATATCAGCTAAATTTCTTTTTCAAGAGGAAGTTTTTCACGTCACCATGTTCCTGTCACGTTGAATGGCTTCTTGTGCTTGAATCACTCTAACTAAACTTAGTCATTGTAATCTTCATTCTGTGCTCTAAAGACAGACATATGTCATGAAATACAGTAGTATCATTCAAGCTTATCAATTCAGTTCAATTTAAAATACTTTATTATCCCCAAGGGGCAGTTTGCTTTGCAGCTGACCACAAAAAATAAAAATCAATCAATCAATCACAGTAGAATTTAATTGCATTGCATTAATGCTTAGTTTAATGGTTTAATATTACTTGCTAAGAGACATGTTTAGAGAATATGTGAAGCAAAATAAAACAATTTCATGGGGGTGGCTAAACATACTTGTGTCTTGTTTGTGATGACCGGTATTCAAAGTTCCAGCCAAGCAAGCAATGGATTTCTTGGTATGTGATGGAGACCACAACTATATTTGCCTCCATTGTGAATGTTACTGAATTAGTGAGTAGGTGAATGAATAACTGTTTTTTGTTGTTGTTATTGTTGTGGTAATGGTTTATTAGGTTATTGTTATGTACTTGTAGTCTCCAGTGTTATTATTGCTGTTTGTAATTGCTCTTCAAATGAATAACTTTTACATGTTCTCAATAGTCTCAATAGAAAAAAATTAAAGAAATATAAATATTTTTTAGCAATTTGCAATTGTTGTTCAGTGTTTTACAAATTAAATGTTCATGAACACTGAAAAGCTTTTTTAATCAATAAATTGAATTATTAATTGGAATTAAATACTTTTGTTGACTTGTCATTTTTTTAAAGGTCTTTGCATTTGCATTGAATTGGTTAGGCAGCTTAACAGCATTATATATGGGTGTTTCACCTTTACCATGCTACTGTTTCAATTGTTCCCACTATGGGTACAGGGAAACATAAAGTACTTCTGGAGTATTGATTATTACTTTTGTAGTGGAGCCCATACCTCTGAGGTATGGGCTCCACTAGTCCCCTGATGGTGTGCTGTTGTATCTGGCACCAAGATGTTATAGAACAGATCCTGTAAGTTGTGAGGTGGGACCTCCATGGATTGCTCTTGTTTGTCCAACACATCCCACATATATTCGATTGGATTGAGATCTGATGAATTTGGAGGCCAAGTCAACACCTCTAACTCTTTGTTGTGCTCTTCAAACCACTCCTGAACCATTTCTGCTTTGTGGGAGGGTATATTATCCTGCTAAAAGTGGACACAGCCATTAGGGAATGCTGTTTCCATGAAAGAGTGTACGTGGTCTGCAGCGGTGCTTATATGGGTGTTATGTGTCAAAGTAACATGCACATAGATGGCAGGATCCAAGGGTTCCCACGACAACATTGCCCAAAAGCATCACACTGCCTGCATTACTTGCCTTCTTCCCATAGTCCAGCCTGGTGTCAGGTGAACCCCAGGTAAGCGATGCAAATGCAACTGACCATCCTTGTGATGTAAAAGAAAATGTGATTTAACAGACCAGGCCACCTTCTTTCATTGTCCCATGGTCCAGTTCTGATGCTCATGTGCCCATTGCTGGCACTTTGGCAGTCAACAGGGGCCAGCATGCTCACCATGACTGGTCTGTGACTATGCAGCCCTATACACAACAAACTGTGATGCACTGTGTATTCTTATACATTTCTATCAGAACCAGCATTACCCTTTTCAGCAATTTGAGCAACAGCATTTAATCTGTTGGATCAGATCACATAGGCCAGCCTTCATTCCCAACATGCACCAGTGAACCTTTGCCACCCATGACCCCGTCGCTGGTTCACCACTCTTCCTTCCTTGGACCAATTTTGATAGATACTGACCACTGCAGTCCAGGAAAACCTCACAAGAGCTGCAGATTTGGAAAAGTTCTGACTCAGTTGTCTAACCATCATAATTTGACCCTTGCCAGACTCACTCAAATTCTTACACTTTCCCATATTTCCTGCTTCTAACACATCAGCTTTGTGGACAAAATATTCACTTGCTCGCAAATATATCCCACTCACTAACAGGCTCCATGATGAAGAGATAATCATTTTTAGCCACTTCACCAGTCATAATGTTATGCTTGATTGGTGCATTTCACAGTTGCATTGCCAAAAGCATTTTTTATATTTTCAGTATTTTTTTTTTTTTTACTTAACTGCAAACTGTTCAAGTGAGTTGATATGCCTTGGTACTATGACTAAGGCTGGTAGTACCGTAAATAAGGCCCTACAACCTTGACTAAGGCTTGTAGTACCCTGACTAAGGCTGTACAACTGTGAATATAGCTGAACTACTTCAACTAAGGCTGGTAGTACCGTGAATAAGGCCGTACAACCTTCACTAAGGCTGGCAGTACCATGAATAAGGTCTTGACTTAGGCCGTACAACCGTGTATAAGGCTGTACAACCATGAACAAGGCTGTACAACCATCACTAAGGCTTAACTACTTTGACTAATGTTAGAAGTACTGTGAATAAGGCCGTATAACCGTGAGTAAGACCGTACAACTTTCACTGAGGCTGGTAGTACTGTGAATAAGATTATACAACCTTGAATAAGGCTGGTAGTACCGTGAGTAAGGTAGTACAATCTTGACTAAGGCTTGCAGTACTGTAAATAAGCCCGCACAATCGTGACTAAGGCTGTACAACTTTGACTAAAGGTTGGTATTACCGTGAATAAGGCAAGAGCTGGTGCTGCTGTCTGCAGTAAAGCCTTCATTCAGAACCAGTCACAGCTGTACTTTGGGTCAGAATAGATCTGGTAGTAATAAGCAGTCTAAAACAGGACTTAATCAGTTAATAAACAGCTTTTTTTTTCTCATTTAAAACTGTTTCTGAACTGTTTGTGCTATGCTGGAGTCTCAATCCCCTAGCTTTTCTCCCCACAGAGATCAAAACTTTGATCAACGGACAGCCACGTCCCGTAAGCAGGACGGGTGTAGTGCACTGGGCTAGGCCCTCCTATTTTGATTGACATCTCATTTGGCCAATCATGTAACTGGCTGCACCAAAACCAACCAAAAAGCTACGTGACGCCTCCTGGTTATTATTGGCTCTGGAAAAGCCATCACTTAATATGATTGGCTGAAGGAGGTGTCAATTAAAATGGGAGGGTCGAGCCTTCCATATAAAATATATACGGGACAGGACACGGCCAGTTAACAGGTAACAAAACGGGTTTTCCAGAGCCAAAAATAACCAGAGGGCGTAGTTTTTTCAGGTGATTTTGGTTCGGCTAGTTAACAGGTAAAAACGTTCACTGCTACGTTTACCGTCGGTCTGCTTGTTACAAAATATCTCAATTAAAAGCAAAGAGAGATTCACCAATTGTGTTTCATGTTATTGTGCTCAATTTCAGCAACACAGCACAGTTCAAAACATCATGGACATCAGTTGTGTTAATGTACAGTGTGTGCAAACATCTCAGTTCCTTAACAACAAAAATATATTCCACATTGTCAAGTGATTCAAATTTCTGCTTTATCCAGGCAGGCAACAGTTTTATATATATAAGGCAAACTCCTACTTCATGGCCTACTCCAGCACCTGGCCCGAACACATTAAGACTCTTCGACACATTTTTGAACGCCTGAAGGGAGCATCCTTAACCTTAAACCTGGCTAAGTGTGACTTTGGTAAGGCCAGAGTAACTTACCTAGGGAAGCAGTAGGACAAGGGCAGGTGCACCCCCTCATGGCCAACATTCAGGTTATAGTGGACTTCCCCGTACCTCGCACTAGGCATGAGCTTCGTTGGTTCCTCAGGATGGCTGGCTACTATTGTGGTTTTTGTAAGAACTTCGCTGTTGTAGTTCTGCCCCTCACCAGTCTAATCAGTGTGTCAAAACCTTTTGTCTGATCACCCACATGTCAACATGCCTTTCAGTCTGCTTAGGCTCTCCTCTGCAGTGCCCCAGTCCTGGCTGTTCCTGACTTTGCCCGTCCTTTTAAACTGGAGGTGGATGCCAGTGCCAGCGGTGCGGGTGCAGTGCTGCTACAGGAGGACGAGCATGGGGTAGACCATCCGTTTGGCTACTTTTCCAAAAAATTTAACTCACATCAACTCAAGTACAGCACTATTGAAAAAGACACCCTTTCACTGCTGTTTGCGCTGCAACACTTCAAGGTGTAAATCGGGTCTAGCTTGTCCCCAGTGCTTGTGCTTGTGTATAACCCATAACCCCCTTGTGTTTCTGGCCAGGATGCAAAACTCCAACCAAGACTCATGAGATGGTCACTCCTGGTGCAGGACTTTAACTTAGAAATACGCCACCGTAAGGGAGCAGAAAACGCACTGTCTCGTGTTTTTTCCCATTCCTGAGCAAACATCGTTGGAAGGAGATATTTGGTCTTGGGGTGGGGGGTGTTACGGATCTAGCCAAATGTCTGTTTTTTCTGTGTCTGTTTTGTTTCTTTAAGGGGCTGGGAGTTCCGGCAGGATGCCCTCTTGTGATTGGTTGACACTGGAGGTTTGGCTTACAACATGGCAACTGCTGATTGGACCTTAACATCAGCTGACGGCTTTAAAGGCAGACCATGAAAGCTACAAAGGAGCAGCACCCCAGCAGCAGCTGAGCAGCAGCTGAGAGTATGATGGTCCCAGCCTCAGTCTTCAAAACCTGTGTTTCTCCCATGTGTATATACTTTCTTTTGAGTTGTGAAGCAGAAGGGGTGAGCTGCCATTTTCTTTGTACTGTTTTCTCCTGTTATGGTTCTAGGGAGATAGGGTTAGTGATTGTCTTTTGTTTGTTTTTGTTTTCGTAGGGTTTAGGTAGCACTTTGTTGGGGGAACAACCCGGAGCCCAAGCTTCTGTTCATTTTCTAGCTTTGGTTTACTGTTTAGAGTCCTTGTGCCCAATGCCTGGGTAAAAGGCCGTGAATAAACTAGTGTGACATTGTATACAGAGTCTGTGTTGGTAGTTTTGGGAGCTGGGGCAGGGACACCCATCCATCCCTTGTGTTGCGCTCCTTACCCCTAGACTGGGGTGTTACAATATATATGTGTATGTGTGTGTATATATATATATACACACACACACACACACACACACACACACACACACTATATATATATATATATATATATATATATATATATATATATATATATATATATATATCAAGAATTTAAAAATACTTTCACCCCTGGTCATGGCACTAACGGCCTTAGTCAAGGTTGTGTGGCCTTACTCACGGTTGTGCGAGCTTATTTACAGTACTACCAGCCTTAGTCAAGGTTGTACAGCCTTGTTCACAGGTAATACCAGCTTTAGTCAAAGTAGTACTGCCTTAGTCAAGATTGTACGGCCTTAGTCATGGTACTACCAGCCTTAGTCAAGGTTGTACGACCTTATTCACGGTAATACCAACCTTTAGTCAAAGTTGTACAGCCTTAGTCAAGGTTGTACCAGCTTAGTCACGATTGTGCGGGCTTATTTACAGTACTGCAAGCCTTAGTCAAGATGGTACTACCTTACTTACGGTACTACCAGCCTTATTCAAGGTTGTAAGGCCTTAGTCACGGTACTACCAGCCTTAGTCAAGGTTGTATGATCTTATTCACGGTAATACCAGCCTTAGTCAAGGTTGTATGGCCTTAGTCACGGAACTGCCAGCCTTAGTCAAGGTCATACGGCCTTAGTCAGGACCATTGTATATGGCAGTAGCGCAAGGTTGTACAACCCTAGTCATGGTTGAACGGTCTTATTCACGGTACTACCAGCTTAATTCAATTCAATTCAATTTATTTATATAGCGCTAGATCACAACAAACAGTCGCCTCAAGGCGCTTTGTATTGTGGGTAAAGACCCTACAATAACACAGAGAAAACCCAACAGTCAAAACGACCCCCTATGAGCAAGCACTTGGCGATGGTGGGAAGCAAAAACTCCCTTTTAACAGGAAGAAACCTCCAGCAGAACCAGGCTCAGGGAGGGGCAGTCATCTGCTGCGACCGGTTGGGCCTGAGGGGAGAGAGACAGGACAAAAGACATGCTGTGGAAGAGAGACAGAGATTAATAATAATAATTAAATACAGAATGAAGTATAAACAAGTAAATAAATGTGAATGAGAAGAAACAGCCCTAACTATAAGCTTGATCAATGATCAAAAAGGAAAGTTTTAAGCCTAATCTTGAAAATAGAGAGGGTGTCTGTCTCC
This sequence comes from Pterophyllum scalare, assembly GCA_024447675.2. Lineage (NCBI taxonomy): Eukaryota > Metazoa > Chordata > Actinopteri > Cichliformes > Cichlidae > Pterophyllum > Pterophyllum scalare. The sequence continues at coordinate 1,614 of JAMQGT020013813.1, read as the reverse complement.
CGAATCCAAGCTGGGAGCTGGTTCCACAGATGAGGGGCCTGAAAGCTGAAGGCTCTGCCTCCCATTCTACTTTTAAGTATCCTAGGAACCACAAGTAAGCCAGCAGTCTGAGAACGAAGTGCTCTATTGGGGTGATACGGTACTATGAGGTCTTTGAGATAAGATGGGGCCTGATTATTCAAGACCTTGTATGTGAGGAGAAGGATTTTAAATTCTACTCTAGATTTAACAGGGAGCCAATGAAGAGAAGCCAATATGGGAGAAATATGCTCTCTCTTTCTAGTCCCTGTCAGTACTCTAGCTGCAGCATTTTGGATCAGCTGAAGGCTTTTCAGGGAGTTTTTAGGACAGCCTGATAATAATGAATTACAGTAGTCCAGCCTAGAAGTAATAAATGCATGGATTAACTTTTCAGCATCAGTCTGAGAAAGGATGTTTCTAATTTTAGAAATACTGTGCAAATGTAAAAAAGCCATCCTACATATCTGTTTAATATGTGCATTGAAGGACATATCCTGGTCAAAAATGACTCCAAGATTTCTCACAGTGTTACTGGAGGCCAAAGTAATGCCATCCAGAGCAAGTATCTGGTTTGACACCATGTTTCTAAGATTTGTGGGTTCCGAGTACAAGAACTTCAGTTTTATCTGAATTTAGAAGCAGGAAATTAGAGGTCATCCAGGCCTTTATGTCTTTAAGACATTCCTGCAGTTTAACTAATTGATGTGTGTCATCTGGCTTCATGGATAGATAAAGCTGAGTATCATCTGCACAACAATGAAAATTGATGCAGTGCTTTCTAATAATACTGCCTAAGGGAAGCGTGTACAATGTAAATAAAATTGGACCTAGCACAGAACCCTGTGGAACCTTAGTGTGTAAAGACAACTTCCTATTTACATGAACAAATTGGAGTCTATTAGATAAATATGATTCAAACCACTGCAGTGCAGTATCTTTAATACTTATGGCATGCTCTAATCTCTGTAATAAAATGTCCAGTTGTACGGCCTTATTCACGGTACTAGCAGCTTAATGAAGGTTGTACGGCCTTATTCACGGTACTACTAGCCTTAGTCGAAGTAGTACAGCCTTAGTCAAAGTTGTACGGCCTTAGTCACAGTTGTACGGTCTTGTTCATGGTGCTACCAGCCTTAGTCAAGGTTGGACGGCTTTAGTCACGGTTGGACAGCCCTATTCATGGTAATACCAGCCTTAGTCAAGGTTGGACAGCCTTATACACAGTACTACCAGCCTTATTCATGGTTGTACGGCCTTATTCATGGTACTACCAGCTTTACTCACCTTAGTCACGGTATTGCCAGCCTTAGTTGAGGTTGTACAGCCTCAGTCACGATTGTACAACCTTATTCACGGTACTACCAGCTTTACTCAATGTTGTACAGCCTTAATCACGGTATTACCAGTCTTAGTCGAGGTTGTACAGCCTCAGTCACGGTTGTACAACCTTATTCATTTTACTACCAGCCTTAGTCAAGGTTGTACGGCCTTGTTCATGGCAGTACCAGCCTTAGTGAAGGTTGTACGGCCTTAGTCATGGTACTTCCAGCCTTAGTCAAGGTTGTACGGCCTTATTCATGGTACTACCAGTCT
>JAMQGT020013812.1:0-68534 GCA_024447675.2 Pterophyllum scalare | reverse complement strand
TCACAAGTGTGATAAGGCCTCACCCCTGAAGACATCCACATGATATTATTGAATGAAAGTCTAGCGCCCTTAGTGGAAACAGGAAGTTGCTGTAATTCAAACATTCATTGTCTAATCTGCACCAAACTCCACAAGTGTGATAATGACCCACCCCTGGACACATCCACAGGACATTATTGACTGAGAGTTGCAGCGCCACCTAGTGAAAACACAGAGTAACAGCTCTAATTTGGGTTTTAAATTTAGCAGGAGAAGCGGCTCTCTGTGGGCTCACTGGTGGTTTGCGGAGCTCGCAGGCGGCTGGCTGGGGGTTTGTGAGGATCATAGGCGGCTCGCTAGGGGTTTGCGGTGCTTGCAGGCGGCTCGCTAATGGTTCGCGGAGGCTCACAGGCGGTGAGGGCCTTTATCGCCGCTTGCGGCTTTAATTAATAATTGTTCTCGTCTCCTGGGACAGCTCTCTGCTTAGCTTTCTGTGGTCCGTGTTCGGCATGGTACACACCATGATACTAAACACCACAGTGACTACTTTTCACCATTTAAATAGGCAGACTGACTGATTGTAAGTTCAAAGACACCAGTGATGACAATTACAGCACACACTGTCTTTTCTAGGAGTACCATCATTTTTGTCCAGGCCAGTTTCATTAGTTTGTAAAATGATGCTGTTGAACCATAATTCAAAAGCAATGTCTGATTTTCATGAGTTAATTTTCATTTATTACTTCTGTGTTATTTCAGTGGGTGTGGGTTTCCTTTCTTTATCAGAAGGGTACCAACTATTGTGTCCATGTTTGAATCAGTGAGCTTGCAGATTGCAAATGACAGAATATTCCCAGCTACATCCTGCACCTCCTTGTAGACTCCATGTCTGATTATTAACCAATTAAATTAATATTTTCCATTTCTTGAACACACAAAATATTTTTGGAGAAAATGAAAAACACAGCACATTGAAAAAAAAATCAACATAAACTTTTATTGAGGAAAAAAGAAACAAACCCGCTCTACACTCACATTTTTTCAGACAATACTTTTTTTGAGAATAAGTTCAACACTGTTATTTAAATAATTACCTAGAAGCTGATTGCGCCCGAATGATTACAACAAATGGTGTGACACAAAAATTAAAACACCTACATATACAGTTAGAGGAAAATCAGTAAACTTTTATTTAGGGCAGAAAACTGCAGCAGGTTCACATGTTTGAGTCCACAGGACCAGAAAGTGGACTTCATTAGAGTGAAGTTCAGACTGATATTGCTTCAAAATCTATCAAATTACCCACAATGCTGCAGTAAACCAAACACTGAAAAACTGAGTGCTTTATGAATGATTATAATAATGAATGAATAAGTTAAGGGTGTCACAATATCACAATTTCATAATTGCTGTCAAAAACAAACAAAAAAATGACAATGGTATTATCAAGCTATCTATAAAAAAATTCTATTAGCAAAATTCTTTTCTAGTTTTTAGTGTGTGCTGTTTGCAAACTATTAAACTTAAATTATAAGTGCATGGAGAGAATCTGTGACCATAACTGCATAAATGCAAACTAAGAAAACAATCAGTTTACTAATATTACCATATGGGCATTAGTAAAACAATATTGAGATTTAATTTTTAAATATCAGTTATCATCCATACACTGATCCTGTGATGTTGTGACCCCTATTATTGATCTGCTGATTTTCTTGATGAACTAACAAGACTTTAAGTATTAATAATGATCTAAAATCAAAAAAAAAACTTGATCTGCAACATTAAAATCAATCTATAACCCATTCCCCCCCAAAAAAAGACAAAACACAATAAAGTTAAATTACAAAATGCATAGAAGTGGTTAGAGCCCATCAATATAGGATTTTTTAAATTATCAATACTGATACTGACATCTGGTAAATTACAAATCCACATGTTGGCATTTTTTTCCAGATGAAACTTTTTTCCCCAAATTTTATTGTGTCTAGTTATTTTCTCATTTATGCTCTGAACTCTGCTCAGATCAGCTGGTTGTTGTATGTAGCGTTCCACACACGTGTTGCCAACAGGAAAGTTGCAGAGTGCCCCTGGATGGACAAGGTCAAGACTCCAGATGGCTGAAGGGTGTTTCTCATCTCTCCTTTTTAAATATTCATTTCTCGGCTGTTGGAAATGCTGATACTGATAGATCAGCTGATAGCTAATATGCTGATAAATCTGTCAGGCCCTAGGACTGTCGCAGTTATTGAAGAGATCATGTGATGCTGAAAGATCACCTTTAAATTTCACAGTTCTCAATACACTCTTGTTGTGACACCCCTAATACTGATGTATCCGCTGATTGGCTTTATATACTTACTCTTAACTTTTTTTTTAAATACTGATAATAATATAGTGATATCTATAAAAAATTAAAATGAGAACTAATGGCATCACTTTGCTTCCTGTGTGTTATCAATGCAGAGTTATTGTATGAATGGAAGCTCGGTGGTCCTTTAACTGAGGAGGTGTGTGCTGTGAGCTCTACATCATGTCGGAGATTTTCACGTCTGCTGTTCTACTGTGCACTCCTCCGGCTTCTACACAGACACACAATGAAACGTGACAGCAGTTTTTGTTTTTCCTCTTGGTTTGAGCCATCAGTTTAATCATACTCACATGACTACATGAGCCTGCATATGGCTGTTAAGGTCACAGTGTGTACAGGTGCTACACATTTTTTTCAGCTGGTGGAAGAACTAAAGACTTCAGTGCTCCAAAAAGAGTTAACATAAAAATATGCCTGGTGTACAACACTGACAAACCACTCGCAGATAAACTGTTATATCAGCTTATCATGTCTGAGAACTGTAACTTCAGAATGTAGATGAAGCTAAATAAGTGATGACAAACAGAAAAAAGCTGAGCTCAAACCTGCAGAGAGGACCAAAGAGAGAGCTTGCTGTAATGGTCCTAGTGAGGCACTTTAAGCAGCACTGGTAACACCACTCTATTCTTTAACATACAGCATTGCGCTCAATATATCAACAATTACATACATAATTTCACTTATGAATGCTGGATTACTGGATAAAGTCCTCTCAAACAAATAGGAGCTCAGTCCAGTTTTTACCCTCAGTGCAGCAAAAGGAAGTAGAAAAGGATTCACAGGCTCACTGGTCTTCACAGCAGCTACAAGTCAAATTAGAGTAGAGGTTTAGGAGGAAACGACAGTCTGCGCTACTCTGCACACCGGAGCCAGGTACAAGTGTGTGAGGCATTTAGGATTAACTGTAAACTCAACTAAGCAGGAAGGTACAACACCTGTCTGTTCATTAAAGCTACTCTGAAGAGAAACATTTATCATCAGTCACATGATGCATTTCTAACTGAAAAAGGTTGTGGACTTGATTTCGTTTCTAGAGAGACTTAAATTGTATCATTTAGGGGGAAAAAGTCTAATGACTAATGGCTGAAGAGAAAAAAAACACAGCAGCTAAAGAAGCTGCAGGTGTGACATCCTTCATCCATGCTGTTAGGACAACACTCAAAAGATTAAACTAGACCTTGACCATTTTCTCCAGATTCATGGCTTTAAACCCGAACACCTCCTGCTCCAATACTACTCTGCCATACAGTCATTCATGCACACACCACATAAGTCGCTGCTGTCAATGCAGCCATCACACTGTTCAGGGGCAGCAAAGTCTGTCAATGCACAAAAGTCTACGGAGGCAGAAGTTCTTCACATATTAAAAATAATCACACCTCACTGAATGTTTAACTCATTTTCAAGTTGTTTGGTTTGTTAGAAATGCCAGTCATACATATGATGAGAAAGTTTAAAATGCATGTTTTCATATCAAAATACTTATCTTGTATCGATAGTACCCTAACAGTTTTATAATATAATGCTTAAAATTAGTATAATTTTGATGGTCTGCTGTGAAAACTGTTAGAAGAATGAATTTATATATCTATCATTTGGGAATCTATAATAATTTGACTACTTCACGCATCAGCGATTGGGAGAAAGGCCCTGATTAGGGGGTGTTTTTGAGAATAAAGTTCATATTGCAAGGGCAGTCCCTGCTGGCCCAGGGTTCAGTAGACTCACTGTGGCCTTTACACCAGCCACACAAACAGTCAAATAAAACACTTCAGCCATGTGCTACCAAAAGTGGACCTTCTAAGGCCTCAGTCACACCAACCTGTCAGCAACAATCTGGCAACCAGTGACTATGAGAGAAAAATGTGCATCATCTGACTGCTTGTGGGTGGTTGCTGACAATCACGCAGGCCTGCAAACTAGTTAGTGACCCCCCCCCCCAGTTTCTACGTAAAGGTGTGTATTCCATGGCTGGCAGGGAAAGGATTGCTGGAGGTTGCTAGTAGTCTCAAACGTGAAACTGGTATATGGTGCTACACAGAAAACCTCCTTGCATTTACTTTGCTTGCTAGCAGGTTGTCATGGTCACCAGCAGCTCACAGATGTGGATGCCAACTTGCCTACAAACTTTTCGCCAGGCAGCAGTGAAACGGTTTGCCTTCAAAATAAAAGCTGCACCTTTTAAAATGTGTTGGTAGCAGGAGTAAGGCACAACTTTTACTTTGAAGGCAAACTGTCTCCCTTTCCAATTTGCATTGCATTTTTTTCAAGTTTCACTACAATTCAGAGGGTTAATGGTAACTGTTTACAGACAGGTTGGCATCTTCCATTCAAACTATGGGCAACCACAGCAATCTGCTAGCAACCAAAGTAATAAAAAAGGAGTTTTTGGTGCAACTCCCTCTTTGTGATCGATTTCACCCAGAATTAGCCAGCAACCTCCAGCAACTATTTGCCAGCCAGTCAAGGAATACACATTTTTCCCCTCACGACCAGTTTGCCAGGGGCATGGGCCTCCGAGACCATTAAAAGGTGAGAAAATCAATTTAAGAAAAAAAAGCTGACTGAAGCCATCGTTGTCAATTAGAGATTGTCTGATTAATTGCCCGGGCCTGCCAGCTGCAGCATGTGTACATATCTACGCCACTCATTTTATATGGTGGGTGAGGATATCATGAGGAATTTTAAGAATGTTGATGTACAAATGAGCATTTTTGGGTCACATATTTGGAATATGACAAGATAAACACACACAGTATTATTAATAAAAATTCGTGAACTGATAACAAGTTCACTTAAGTGACCATGAAAACACTGTCCTATTTGGCTAGCATCACTTGCTCAAGCTGCCCTATTACGCCTACCCACTCAGCGCTGGCTCAGGTCTGCAGAGACACACCTCTCCAAAACCCTGTAACATAATGTTAGTAAACTCAGCATCTGATTGAAAACTCATTCTCTTATTTTTTCTCACTTCCTGTTGGTAGTGACATTGTCTCTGGTGGTGGTGGGATTGTTAGTGCAGATAAAAAGTCCCACTGTGCTTCAAGCTGAGATCAACATATCTTTTAAAATGATTTTGTTTCATCTAACTTCCACAACTCTTAAATATTTTACACCCAGCAGTTTGTCTCAGCTATCTGTGTTCTCATGGCTCCGGGCTTCAAACCCATGAAGATCAGTTCAGTTTGTTCGATTTGTATCATTGAGTCTTTGCACTGTTTGTGATGTATGCTCATTAAAAACACACATTCTGTGGACTGGCTGATCTTTCCTCAGTAGAAGCGTTTACGTTTGTTTTCCTTCCAGCGCCCGTAAACCATCAGCCCTACCACTGCCAGCACGCCCAGGCCCAGGACAGAAAAGAGAAGGGTGAAGAACAAGTGGACTCCGCTCATCCCTTCCTCCTCCACTTCCACTGCAAAGTAAAGGCAAAAAAGATCAGAAGATTAGGTTAAGTGTCTGCAACCCCACCCCGAGTACTGGTACTGATCCTGCACACTGCCGAGAACGATGACTTTAGAGGCAAAAGAATGATGATGGCCGTGCTGCACCTACCTTGAAACTGTTCCATGTTGTCGACTCTGGGGATAGTGACTACATCCTCTTCTTCCTCTTCCTGTGGAGTCCTCTCTACAGTAAGCTCATACAGCTTCATGGAGATGATGTCATGGTTATCTAGATGAACACACCGATAATTAACACTTGAAGAAACAAACCACTTCATTTTCAAACCTGTGCTGTTTGGAAGGGGACGTCTAATTCAACTGGTTTGCTTGTAATGCTTTTAATCCAGCTGATTAGAGATGTAACAAAGCTTCAATCCACTCTGTGATATTCCCTGTGGTCAAGCACTATTCAGCGATTTCATACCCGACAGGTCTCCAGTGGCAGAGGAGGCACCTAAGAAGTAGCCTATAGGCAGGTGCAGTCCTGTAATCTCAGCACATTCTCTCCATTCCTGTTTGCCATCTACATCCACCATAAGCTGTGGGCAGAGGAACAAACAGTTTAAGTGGTCGCAAAGTTTCAGATTTTCTTCATCACAATTCATGCCTCATTGTATTGGCTAATTTTAATTTATTACACAAATACATAGCCTTTAAATAGAAGCAACAGCCTAAAACATGCTCTGTAGATAATCAGTCATACCGTCAGTCGATTTTGGAGTATCTAACGAGGAGAAAGTTGTCGTAGACTGCGTTGCGCACCATAGCTGTGCATCCTCCAAGCTCTGTGGACCGACCGTCACGATCATGGTCATATGACAGGGTCCCATTCCCCAGCATCACAGATATGTAAGGGAAGGTCCTCTGTGAAAAGGACAGAGGAGTCAAACCTTCATCACACAAACACCATACGACAGGTAGCTCAGTTCACAGAGACACCGCACAGCACTGATAGATAGCTTGGCAGTAACGCTATTCCAGACACATGGCACTATTCTCATTATCACTGACCCTTCATGTTGTCGGTCAAAACATGAATGGAATAAGTTCCTTTGACTTTATAGTGACCATTTCTCATATTTCTATTGTGGAAAAGTTATTTTGGTATATACCAAAGTATCTTAGAGCCAAATGTGAGACCATCTGTCAGACAGCTAAAGACTGGCTGAAATTTAATAATCTAACAGGAAAATAATCCCAAGCACACGAGCAAACCAGCCATTCTACCCTAGAATGGCTAAAAAGGAAAAGAATCGAGGTGTTGCAATGACCAAGTCAAAGTCCAATCAGGTCCTCACCCAGACTGAAATGCTGTGGTGGGACCTTAAGGAGCTGTGCATAAATGAATCCCTGCAAACCTCAATGAACCGAAGCAATGATGTAAAGAAACGTGTGCCAAAATTCCCCCACAACAATATGATGTATGGAGTCATACAAAAGACGACTACTTAAAGGTACTGCTGCTAAAGGTATTTCTACAGGCTATTGAATAATGGGGTGTTGACATGACTGCACATATGCCAACAAAGTCTTGATTTAAACTCAGGCTGGAAAGAGAAACTATCAGCTGTCACTCACATCATGGGTCTTATCATCATTGGGGTAAGTGTCCACAAATATTCCAAGTCCAACAAACTGGTCCATGTTGCCAAACACGGGACCTGCAAACAGACAAAAAGTTACCACAGGGAGTGGATAATACAGCTGAAACATACCAATTAATACAATTTAAGACTTTTCTAACAAATACTAAGCATCTTTGTGTTTTGGGCTGTTGTTTGGAGGAAAAAGTGACAAAACATGTCAGCCAGCTTGGGTTTCTATGCTTGATAATACTGAGGCAACAGTGCTAACCGCTCCACCATCATGCTGCCTGGTGTGAACATGAGTGCGAATGGTTGTCTGTCTGTCTGTCTCTCTCTCTCTGTTAGCTCTGCAACAAATTGGTGGCCTGTGCAGGGTGTACCCCAAGTCTCGTCCTATGACAGCTGGGATAGGCTCTGGGCCTCCAGCAATCCTGAATTGGATAAGCAGAAGGAAATGGATGGATGGGAACTTAACTACTAATCAAAATTCATGCCCATTCCTACTGACCAGCCAGACAGCAAAACAGTCTATTAACAGCTGGTTGCTAAATTCAAGAAAAGGAAGTTCGGAATAAATGGTGACCAAGAGATGAGCTGTGTCTGCTGCTTGGAAGTTTCTGGGTTCTTTTGTTTTTTTAAAAATGAGACTGCATGCTGCCCTTTCTGGTCACATTGCTTTTGTGCTAGACCGTGGGTGGGGGAAATATATAGCTCACAGCATTGCATGTGATGTTGAAATTAAGCCACCTCATGGGGGGGGGGCTACATTAAATGATGTTTCAGAAAAAAAGAGTGAATATGTAAAATTTTGTAAGCAAAGTTTCATGTAGCTGTGGAGGAGCTGAAGCTTGCATATTTTCTGCTTTCCCTGGTATCTCAAGTCACCGTGCACAGGATGTACTGATAAAATCTTATATCACACGACTGAAAAAGAACACGACAAGCTCATTAGAACAAACTGTTTTCTTTAAGCTCCTAAGCTTTATAAATATGATGCTAGAACACATTTATCATTGACCTACCGTTCTTCATGCGATCTCTGGTTAACCAGATGGCCAGTCCATCACCATTCAGGTTCTTCTTGCCTTGGCCATGGATTTTAAATTGCACTCTCAGCTCCCAATCTCGAAGTAGCAAAGGCTGGAAAGCAAGAGAAGCAAAGCAGGTTATGTTTATGCTCAGCTATGTGTAGTATGCCCTTGTCATCAGACATGAGTAACATATCCTTTTGAAACAGACTGTATTATATTCATAAAATTTACATAGCATTCATTTTCACACTCAAGCCATATGAAGCAGTGTTTTAATTGTGAAGCAAGAAGTGAGGTTAAAGTGTGGTTTGCTGGGTAACAATGCAGTGCATACTGCAGGCCTGATTATGCAGGTTGATTACAATGACTTACAATTCGGCTCCAAACGGCTCCCTGCCTGCTCTGCAGGTCTGGGGTCAGCCTCACATGGTCAGGTGTTTCCATGGCAGTGCCCATCAGATCCCACTGTGAGGAACTAGAGAAACCCAGGCCTGCAAAACAGCAGTGATATTTCTGCATTCACAGCAAGACATGCCAGAGTTATGACCGTTTTTATTGTTATTATTAATATACATTAGTTTTTACTGTTTATTCTTTTTTTTAAGGTAAAAATGTTTGAGAACTAGTTCTCATTTACAAACACGACGCTTCTGTGTTTAATTTTTTTTGTTGTAAGGTTCAATTTAATTTCAGTTAAGTTTCTAGCATCAGATTACTTTCCATGATGAGTTGACTTTATCAGTTTTTTTTAAGTATTATGATACAAATAGCTTGCTAAGGCAGTTTGATTACAGTTTCAATATTTAATGCTTATTACTGCTCCATTTCTAGTACAAAAATTGAAAGATTTTTCTTAAATTTCCCTCCATGTTCTTGTTACTATTACTTTTTATTTATTTTACTCTTGGTTTGTTTTTTTTTAATGATTTTTATGTTTTTTGCATCCGCGTTCTAGCTGTCATTAGTTTTTGTTTCGTTTAGTTTCAGCTAACTATAATAACGCTGGTGTAAGTAACCATGAATAGTTGCTCCAACTGCTTTCCCATAACGGGCATTGAAACTGCAGTTACAGAGTCCCTTCATTTTATTTTTGGTGTTGATTGGAGCTCAGTCTTCACCGAAATCAGACGCGTTTACTTTGGTGGTTAAGGCTAGCTGTGGGCTCGTCTTTACTAGCAGTATGAACTAGCCAACAGTTAGTGATGGTGGGTTAATAGCAGTTATCGCTCTACTTGCTGTAACATTATCCAAGATGTGTAGCGACAGAGAGGCACAAAGTTCCTCTTAGTTAATCATTATCCTCTGCTACTCAATTCTACCCGAGAACTGGGCGAAATAAAAGCAAAGGGTCACTCACGATGACAAACAGCTTTTGCTAGCTAGTGTTAACTTTTATGTCAGTGACATTTGCTAGCTAACCTCGGCGGTAACCTAACTGCTGTGTAAGAACGAACTCACCGCGGTACGGTTTCACCAGAGAATACTCCCGCTTCAGAAACTCCTCCATGAAGTCCCCCTCGTCTGCCAGCGACTGGCTCGTAAACACACAAATAGTAATAAGTAACCATGTTAACTCACGGAAGTTTCTCAAATGAAACATTGAGTTTGAAAAGCAGAAACTTCTCAATCGAGCCAGATTTGATTTGGCAACAGAGGAAACCATCTTTACTGTCACACTTCAAACAGATCACGTGGTTTCAAGCGAATCGGGGAAAAAAAACTTCTTCGTCCCTTTTGGGGTTTTGCAGCGACTGGCATCTGTGGAGTTGGCATTACTGCCATCTTCTGGTTGTAGTCACACTTTCAAATTCTCCCTAGTAGACTAGCTCTCGCGAGATTCCAGCAGCACGTCGGAAAGAACAGGTTGTGAGACCTTCTGTTTCTTCATGGATCATCTGCTTCTGTCTCATTCTATCCCTTACATCTTCCTCTGTCACACCAATCCTCTGTATGCCCTCCTTCATTACATCTGCAAACCACAAACCACCTGACTGCATCTGCCAACCTCTCCATCACCACTGCAAACAAAAAGGGGCTCAAAGCTGATCCCCGATGTAATCCCACCCCCATCTCCAACCCATCTGTCTGTCATTGCTGCTCTCATACATGTGCTGCACCACCCTCACGTACTTCTCCTAACTTCTTCATGCAGCACCACGGTTCCTCTCTTGGCATCCTATCATTTGCTTGCACTAAATCCACAAAGACAAAGTGCGACTCCTTTTGACCTTCTGTATACTCCTCCGTGAACTATCTCAAAGCAAACTTCACATCTAGCGCTCTTTCTCAGCATGGAGCCATCCTGTTGCTCACTGATCATCACCTCTCTTCTCAACAAACTTCAACAACTGTTTCCCACGTTATGGTATGGCTCATCAGCTTTATCCTTCTGTAGTTACAACAGCTCTGCACCCTTGTTCTTGGAAATCAGTACCAGTACACTCTCCATTCCTCAGGCATCCTCTCACTCTCAGAGATAATCTGGTGTTTAACAATCTGGTTAAAACTTAAATTCTAACGAATGTACTCAGCTTACTGTATGTAGAACACAAGCAAAGAAAAAGAATTAAAAACAAATAGCTCTATTTTCTGTTGCCCACATTGTAGTGGATTTCTGCCTCCACACCTGAACAGAAACGTGACCTGACTGCACTCAGGGGTTAAAGTGGGGTTTGGCAGATGGAGAGAGAGCGGCTGTAGTTGCTCAAAAGAATCATGATCATTTCTATTGAGAGCTCCAGTTCTTTGCATACAGACTGTGACCAGCTGCTGCTGCTGCTCTGAGATTTACTGCTCTTTGTGGATTTACACCACTGACTTTATCAAGATGTAAGCAGATGTTTCACCAGCTGTCTTGCACGAGCTGTCTATCCCCTACACTGACCGTATACTGTTTATACTGTCCTGTATACAGTTGGTATGAAGGCTGAATTCAGTGAATGAATCTAAGCATCATCAGCTGAAATTAAAATTCAACTCTGCTACACTTGATGTAACCCAACTCTGCTCGAGCGCCACAGCTGCTCTGTGCCGGCCCAACACAGAGCTTTACAGTAAATTCATACAGTACGGCAAGCTGTTTATTCTGCACTATACTGCAGTACTTTCATTCAACCTTTGAATAACACAAAGTTAGTATCCCTCCGTTTGTTTTGCAGGATGTTTCACAATATGAAAAAAAACATCATATACAGATCCTATATTTGATTTAAAAAATGGCATTACATGCAAGCTTTAAATTTCCAGTTTATCATATGTTACCTTTAAAAATAACCGCTCTTCTTCCTCTCCTGTCCTTGAGTCCATCTTTCTCCACCTGTGGGAAACAGCAGCTGTTCCTTTAGCTAGCAGACGCACTGTGTGACAAACTGCACTTGCCCAACAAGTTTGTGATATTTGCTGGGCTGACAGAAACATTGCATTTGAAATTACCTGCAGCAGCACATTACTCCATTAATGCTCATGCCTCTTTGCGATATCGAGGTACCGCGACCACAACTTATGGACATCTGCACTCGTTCTGACCCACTTCAACCCCCGAGTATGCTCCTATAAATGATGCATAAATTATATGGTTTTGCCTCTTTCATATCTTTGTATGCAGTACTACCTGGTAATGGATACACCTATAGGAGGGTCTTATATGTGTTATTGTTCCCTTCATTTAAGCTCAGATCAGTTTGATGTTTAAAGGTAATGTGATGTGTAATAATGACTTCCTTCAAATGTGTTAAACCTAAAGTAATGAGCCTGTTTTGAAAATGTAAGAAGTTGTAAAAAGTAAAAAGTTGTCAGAAAAATAAATACTAATATCAGAAAATTCTACTTAGGTTTAGTAACAAAGTATTTGTACTTTGTTACTTCCCACCTCTGATTAAATTAGACGGAGTGAATCTTGCAACATTTAAATTCAATTGCATATGTTAGATCACGTTTTAAAAAGTGAGCTTCTAATCTAAAACTGTTGAAATGTTTAGTCGCACAGTCCGCTGGGAATGACGCTGACAGAGCTGACAGCGATAGAGACGGGAGAAGCTTCCAGGCCTGAAAACATTACAAAACCTCCGCAGAGTCAAGAACAACAGGCTGCTCACAAACAACTGGATATTCATGGAAAAAGCACTGTTTGCATCACACTACTGCGTGAATCCATGACTGTAGTCTCAGACTGAAGTTATAAATGTTATGAAAAAAAACTCAGGATTTACTAAAATTAACCAACACACACTTGGTATCTGCTCTTTCAATTCCCACAGCAGACGATGACCTACATCTAGTTGCATGTGTGAGCCCGAGTAGGGGAGGTACAGTTCGCCGCGAGCTCTGGCAGGAGGTTCTGAGTAATTTGGTAGAGAACAACGCCATCATCTGGCAGCAGAGTTGAAACCACACAGGACACAAAGGAACCAGATAACACATTTGACATCAGGTTTATCAAGAATTGGCCCAGAGGAAAGCCAGTGCAGTCACACCTCTGTTTCAGCTGACAGCTGGAGTGGTCAAACAGTGGTGGCCACTCTTCTATTGTGGGTGTTATATCAAAACAAATGGAACCGAATTATCTCTTGTTTTGTCACTAGTGGGTCCTTCCACATTTTGTTTGCTCTTTACTTTCAATGTAAACTATAAATATTAAGAGCGCATGGTTGGCTGGTGCATACACCAAACACCAGATAGCAGCTGCACTCTGAGGACGTATGGATGCCCATTCCTGCCAGTAAAAGGTAACAGTTATGATGGTTTTGTCATTCATCATTTGAATGATGATTTAATAATGGTCCAATTTTTTTTAAATTCCTGAAAGTAAAAATTATATATTAAAAAGTAACTATTTTGTATTTTTACCTCATTTTAGCTTTTTATATCAAACATTTAACTTTAATTTCAGCTCATAATTCAGATTTTTATATTCACATCATTTTTTTGGTTTTTTTTTTCTAATTTAGACTAACACACAATAAAACAATAAAACACTTCAATGTTTTGTGTCCAAATTAAATGTTTGATTTTTAATG
Organism: Pterophyllum scalare; assembly: GCA_024447675.2. Lineage (NCBI taxonomy): Eukaryota > Metazoa > Chordata > Actinopteri > Cichliformes > Cichlidae > Pterophyllum > Pterophyllum scalare. Next base: position 55,103 of record JAMQGT020013812.1, on the reverse strand, counting down.
CTTTCATCTGAAAATATCAACAAAGGGTTTTTTGACCTGAGGAACATTTATTTCTCTTTACTGTACCCTTGTTTTCTTTTTATTTAGCTGCCTGAACAGCCTCTGACATAGACAGGCAAGTAGATTAGTTAGAAACATAAACAATAGCGAGTTTAAAATAATTTTGACTTTTTAAACTCACAAAATGCCCTTCATCACATTATAAGATAAAAGAATTATGACTTTTTGACTTTTAAAGACCTGTATACCTTGTTGTTTTCTTTAAAGTTCCATTAGGAAAACAAATGTGTGTGTGTGTGTGTGTGTGTTTTCATTTATTCAGGAAAAAAAAGTGATCCAAACCTATCTGGCTCAATGTGAAACAGTAAAACATCATTTAAAAACTGAATTTCATGTTTACTCTGCTTATCTTTGTCTATCATTAAAATTTGCTTGATGAGCTGAAACATGTAAGCGTGACAAATATGCAAAAAAAAAAAAAAAATCAGGAATGGGATAAAGGCTTTATCGTGGCGCTGTGTGTATATAACCAGGGTAACAGCTCCACAACAAATACACTGCAAAAAATTAGATTTCAAAAATTCCAGCAAAACAGAGACTTTTGCTTCTACCTGATCAAAAATATAAAAATTACGGCGCTATAATTATGACTAATTATAACTGACATTGATGAACCTGTTCTAAAAATCCTTCACCAAACTGAGCTGGTATTTTTCTTTTTCCATAGTAAAAATTTTCTTGTCTTTCTGATTAATTGAGGTGCTTTAGACTATTGCAAGCCCTATTTACACACATATGCACATTCATACATTCATACAGGGCTTTAATCTCTTCTTTAAAGGCCTTATCTAGCGACACACACACACACACACACACACAAACAGACATGCACTGGGGGAAATATAGTTTTCAATATTTTGTTCTAGTACACCAACATGCAGAACAGAGGAGTATCCACTCAGTGGATGGCCTACACCTTTCTCCTTCTCTTTCTCCTTAACTGCTGCCATTTAAATCACCATAAATCAGACACAACAAACTATGATACATGTATTCCTCAGTGAATATGCTGCATTTAATACCCTTAGAAATACTGAACATTTTGTGTTTTTACAACAGATGCCACCTGGTCCCTTATGGAAACAAGTGGTTAACTGATAAATTTTTCTTATCAGCAGTTTTTCTTCTGTGAAGTTTTTTTTTTTTGGTCAACAATTTAATCTTTGCAGAGATAACCAGCAGGCAGATTTGCTATACTGTCATAAAAAAGTATTTTCCCCCTTCCTGATTTTTTAGGTTGTTTTTTTTTGTTTTTGTTTTTTTTTTAGTTAATTAACAAAGATAAAGTAAATACAAAATGCAGGTTTTAAATGCTGATTTAATTTTTTTTAAGTGAAAAAGATATCCAAACCTACTCTGTATTGCTGCCAAGCATGGCACAACCAGTTATTAGGTTTAAGGAGCAACTACATCTTGTATTTACTTGGCTTAGCTTTGTCTAATATTAAAAATTGTTTGATGATCTGCAACATGTAAGCGTGACAAATATGCAAAAACATAAGAAATCAGGAAGTGGGCGAATAGCTTACACTTCCCTTTTTTTCCACATTTGTCACATCACAGAATGGATTTAATGATAGCGTCTGGATCGACCATGAATTACTGCAACTCATTCCTTTGCCGAGCCTGCTGGCTCGCTCACCCAGCCTTGTTGTGTCTCATAAAAGAATGGCGCTTGGTTCAATTAATGGACCGAGCCAACTATTGACAGGTGATGCTGAGTGCCGGACTTGTGCCGGGATCTTGGGAGGAATTACAGTAATGCAGCCATCTTTAAGATGATGCTATTACTCCTTAGAGACAGACAAAAAGACAGAGTGGGAATAAGAGAGCAAATACGAAGGTGTTTATGGTCCAGCGGTGACTTGGGGCTCTTAGTGTTTCCTGTATGCGTCCCCAGGGAACGTATTATTCACTTCCATAGAGAAAGCTGCAGGATTCCAGCTGAACCTTGAAACCGGAAACATCCCTGTCTAGCACCTCTCCTGACGCCCCCGCATCACCATTTGTGTATGCGTTAAGCACACAGCCTACTGCACGGCGGTGTCTGTGGGGCCATAAATTCTGCCCCGGCTTATTGACTGGAGAGGCTCGCAGGGCATGCTGTGTGCAGTCGCCTCCTGCTGTGGCAGACTTTCACTCTAATCCCTGTTTGCAAGGTCACAGTGATATTTTAACATCCCTTGGTCACAGTCAGAGCCAGCGCTCCTCTTTATTAAAGCTGTCCACACCTGTTATAAACAATTGGGACTGAATGTGTCCCAGGAGAGTCGAAGGCATCACTTTTACACAGTCTCATACTCAGGCTTCCAGCAGGGTAGCTCATATGTGCTGTCCAGGCTTGTAAAGGAGAAACAATATATTACACAATGCAGATGCATCAGTATCTTTTCTGCCACGAGAATATGGAGGATAGATTCCCAAACAAGCAAAACAGGGAAAAGGTTCTCATGTTCAGATCAATAACGGCAACATGAACATATATAATGTTCACATAGTTTGATCAATTAATGATTGTAACCCAAGCATAATGGCATCTTGACAATAGTGATATCAGTATTGGGATACATTAATAGACAAAGGTCTGATCAAGGCTCAGCCTCCAGGGCTGGTGAATCATTGCTAAGTGTGCAAGCAACTGTGGTTAGAAAGCTGCATTCACAGACTGTCCAGATTCACCACACAGACACATTTAGCACAAATTAGATTAATAAAAATATTAGAATTTCACCCATCAAATCTAAACCACAAACCTCTTGGCAGGTCTGCAGCACAGAGCAAGTCCAATAATTCTATTAAAATGCTCAAAAAAAAAAAAAAAAAAGGACCAACAGCACAAACTTGGTGATAGCTCCAGCTCAGTGACTCGAATTAGCTGAGGTGAGGCCTAGTGGAGCACTTTCAGATGCAATGACTTTTTTTGACTGTCACCCACACAGTTGTTATGTAGGAGGAAACTATTCTCAGAGGCCAAAACTCTTTCGTCCAGCTCGTCCAAATAAACCGCGCTTCGGCTCTTGGCTGGTGCGAGCTGCATTGGCACTGGTGACACCAACAGACAGAATGAACTGATCAGGAAGGCTGGCTCTGTGATCGGCTCCAAACTGGACACTTTTTACGCTGTGGTGGAGCGGAGGTCACTGAACAGATGCTTATCCATCATGGATAATCCTGATTTCATCATCATTTAATTACAGTAACAAAAAATTATTCTCCAAATATGGGATAAATGGTTTCTTCTGTTATTTTATCTTATCTTAAATAAAAATATGACTCAGTAGTAGCACTATTCAAAAGTTTGGACTCTCACCTGTTTATATGAATGGGTGAGAGCATCCAAACTTTGGACTGATACTGTACTTCATGCAATCAGCTGGATTCTGTTCACTAACACAGGGATGATGGAAACCACAGCTGTAACTGTGCTTTAAAGTACTGCTCAGTATGCTATTAATCAATTCATTTGAACCCATTCAGTTACCTTTGGAAGTATTTCAGAAGCAAGCTACTTAGCAATGTATCACACATTTGCAGTTTACACGGTAGAGCAACTGAAGTCATTAAAGTGATCAGTTTTAAATTTTGATTGTGTTCATCCATTTCAGTGAGTCACAAAGTGAGGACCACAGGCCACTTAAAATAAAACCGTTAAAGATCATTTTGTACTCAAGTTTAAGATTGATATAAAAGATAACTGAGGTTAAATATTTACAGTGGTACAGTGTCGTGAGAAAGTATTTGCCCCTGCTTGATTTCTTAGTTCTTAGTGCATGTTTGTCACACTTAAATGTTTCAGATCATCAAACAAATTTTAATATTAGACAAAACCATTTTGTAAATACAAAATGCAGTTTTTAAATGATGATTTCATTTATTAAAGGAAAAACTATCCAGACCTACCTGGCCCTCTTTGAAAAAGTAATTGCCCCCTAAACCTAATAACTGGTTGTTGATACGTACATACATCTTGTCATTGGTGGGGAAGATCACTATGAATGATCACAATGAATCAGCAAAAACAAAAAGAAGAATCTTTTCTTCTGATGTGTTGGTCAGAGTTGGAATTAAAGTTTTGGACGCATATTCTGTGTTGCAGTTAGATCATAATTGTGAGCTATGTGATAGTGCTGTACTGCGCACAGCTAACCCGGCATGTCCCGCCTCCCGCAGTGGGAAGCAGCGGATGATTAAATAATGAGGAGACCTTAATGCTTCCTCTGGCAGCACATTGCTCTGTTAGTAAATGAGCACTTACAGCAGACAATAACTGCCTGCTTAAAGAGCGCAGACATTAAGAACAGGCAAACACCTCTGGACATAAATATTCACACTATTCAAATCAAAAGGCCTGAGAGAATATTGTCACATCAGTCAGCGGGGGTGGGGTGGGGGTGGGTGAAATATAGTCAGACACACTTTAATAGGCATTTCACCCTGGCCCCCACCTTTGTGCTGACAAAAAGGAAAGCACATCTTCTTAATTGAAGCGCTCATTTCCTAACTATTTTCTCTTCACGATGGATTACTCTGACACATCCACTGACTGCAGTTCACAGCCTCAGTGAGGGTGTGCACAAGGTCATTTCAAGGGTCACATTTTCCTTTTATCATATAGTGACAAAGGCATCCTTTTTGAAACAATTCACTTCAGCTTTAATACATACATGTATACTGCTTGAGCGAAACCCTCAGAGAACACACAATGGACTGCTTTCCACAGTTTGACTCAGCTTTGCTGGCTGGTGTGAGGCAGAGGGAGCAGGAAGCTGTTTGGTTTTAAAGCAAATTTGCAAATGCACAGGATGCTTCTTCTTAAAAAGATTGACTTTCTCGCACAGTCAAAAGCTACTCCAGAAAATTGGCGGTGGTCTGCCAGCTTCTGTAAATTACCCTGAGAAGTGCACTGGTGGTCAGCGTAGGGCCCTAAACTTGAACAAGCTGAGAGAAAAAACAGGCTGATGAACGCTCATGGTGTCCATCACCTAAACACTTCTAATAATGGGAGCAACTGATGGCATTTGTCATTGTTATTTATTGATATTGCATTGCTTAATATTGCTTAGCAACACCCAACAGTTTAGTGCTCAGCATGCAGATGCAGATGATCATGGTGAGATTCTTCTTTGCTTTGATAATCAGATTCATATTCTAATTATTGAAGTCATTTTAGGGTGTAATGTATCTAATATCCAGGGGTGTACATATTCTGAAACTGAGACTGAACTCGCAACACAAAAAGTTCAGTCTTATTGGACCCACATGGATCATCTGATAATCTTCTGATGGAGCTGTTTATGCCTTGCTAAAGTGTGCTAATAATGACTGTTGAGGTAATAAGTTAACTGGAGCGACAAGTAATAAATAATTTATTTCCTCTTTATCATCCAGTTGTGATCAAGAAATCAGTCATGTGGTGAGAAGAATTCTCGTTCCTGTTATTCATCCACAGGTATGAACTGAACCGAGGTTTTGGGGTATTGTTACCCTGATAATAACTAGGAGGATGTGCAGACATTTGCAGTCCAAATTTGTGAGTCTTTGGGAGGTTTCTAAACATCTGTATATGACCTAAAACAGAACTTCAAACACTAGACTTGGTCATCTATCTGTTGAGGAAAATAAGCCGGTACTGTATTATCTGTGCGGTATGTGACCCATTAGGATTAGCAACAAATTTGAAGGTGAAATTAGAATCAGGCGCTTTCGCTGACAGCCATGTGTCACCAGTTTGATCTTCACATCACACGTGTGACGAAGAGGATCAGGGAGATTTCTGAGGTCTGAGGTTGCAGGTGTTACAGAAACGTCTCTGTGCAGTGGTGGAGTCCAAACCTTTCATTCAGACAGGCTGTGTACAGTTCAAAAAAGTTTAAGACCATTGCTACCCTCCACTGGTGGTGGCCAACAAACAAAGATCACTCGGTGAGGTAACATCTAAGCTGCTAAAGACCTCTCTCACATTGTTCATGAGACGCCAAGAAAACAGATAAAAACAGTGCGCATGATAAGGCTACAAGGAGAACGCACTACTCTGCACTGCTTTGCTGAGAATAACACGGCCAAGACAGAAGGTTGTTAAAGACCAAAGAAGTTGATGGTTTAAAAAGCAGTGGGAGAAAAGAAAACCCTGCATTCCAGCATCAGAACCTCATTCCACCTATAATATGGTGTTATTAGTATCATGCTTTGTGCCTGTTTTGCTTCTTTTGTGTAAGGACTGCTGGCCATTACTAACAGAACAATGAATTTTTAAATATACCAGCAAATTCTATATCAGGAAAAAGTGGATAATGCTGCAAAACAACAGCCCGCAGCATGCAGATTTTTCTACAAAAGAATGGTCAAAGAAGAGGAAAGATGATGTTTTGAAATGGCCAAGACTTAATCCTTGATCTTAATCCAACAGAAATGTTGTGGAAGGACATGAAGTGAGCAGTTCATGTGAGGAAACCCACCACCAACCAGAGCTGAATGTGTTCTTTGCACTGGAGCAGGCTGAAATTCCTCTGAGCCTTCAAGCCGATCTCTTGTTTTGTTACAGAGGGGGTCCAGAAGTGTGAGACCACACTCTAAATGGTTCATATTTTTATGTAAATTAGAAAGAAATGAAAAAGTTTGAGGCCTTAGAGACAGTTAAGACCCATTCTCATATTTACATTTTCATACACCCCTTAGCAACGTGCACATTAGTTAGACCAAGAACGCACACCCATCGTAACCAATGATGTGTCAGGAAAAACTTGATGCTGATGTGGCTGCCTTTTAACATGTGTATAATGTAGTGGATTGTATGCTTAAACACAACCCATGATTTTTTTCCCCATTGCCCAGTTGTGTGACTGTGGCCTCTGCTCACTCACCTGATTCCTAAAAAAAAATGAAAATTAGCTGGTTAATATAAATACAAACAGACAAAAAGATGGCAAGAAAACAAACGGAAAACATATCTTTAAAGGAGGTCATTTGCAGCCAGGTGCTGCTAATCAAATGCACTTGATGAACTGATCCTGATCTCACTTGATGGAGATTGAGCACCTCTATAAAAGCTGAAGTTTCGGCAGTTTAGTGGTCTTTCCAGGAACGGATTTTCTAGCAAGTTCACCCCAAGGTCAGACTGTGCAATGTTCAGAAAAACTGCAAAAAAAAGAAAAAAGAAAAAAAAAGAGAAAAATCCCAAGAGCTACATCTCAGACTTAGCTTAGTTCGTATGTCAAATGTTAAAGTTCATGGCAGCACAGTTGGTAAAATACTGAAAAAGTTTGGCTTGTTTGGAAGGGTTGCCTGGAGAAAGCCTCTTCTCTCTCAGTAAGAACAGCAGCATGGCTTAGCTTTGCAAAGTTGCTTTTGAACAAACTACAAGACTTCTGGAAAAACATCCTTTGGACAGATGAGACCAAAGTGGCGATGTTTGGTCATGAGGCACAATGCGACATCACAACACAGCATTACAGCACAAACACATCACATGCTAACTGTCGAGCATAGTGGTGGAGGGGCTCGTTTTGCAACCAATGATACTTGGGCACCGTGCAGGTATTGAGTGGACCATGAACTCCTCTGTATACCAAAGTATTCTAGAGTCAGATGTGAGGCCATCTGTCTGACAGTTAAAGATTGGAGGAAATTGGGCCACGCAACAGGCCAGTGATCCCCAGCACAGCAGTAAATCTACAACAGAATGGCTGAAAATGAAAAGAGTGGTGTTGCAATAGCCCAGTCAAAGTCCAGACCTCAATCTGACTGAAATGCTGTAACTTTACTAACTAGTGTGTGTTGCACTGGTGCCATCTTTTACATTGTGCTTCCACGTTAACCCTTGAATCTATTGGCATACTGTAAATGGAATATAATATTCACAATTCACCTGAAAATTGCTGTACTTTATAAACTTTTTAAACTTTTTTTAAATTAGCGTTTCACAATGCCCTCCAGTGGATTTCCATACAAATGGAAGTAACTGTGATATGTTTAAAGCAGAGTCTTGCTCAGAATGCCTACAGACATAAAGTGATGATGGAGAAATGTTTGGGTGGAGCGCCTTAAAAAGCATCACTTGCCAGAGAGCTAATCAGCAGAGAAGCTGTTTTACAGTTACAGCTCTCTTTAATGTCCAGCCATCAATCCATCTTTCACCCCTCAATAGTTTCAAAGTGACAAAAATCGATTTCTAGGGGCCTTCTGCCTCTTCCTTCCAGAGCTCTTTCTCATCCACTTTTTTCACTCACTTTCACATACAACTGATTTATGTCCCTGGCTTTTCTTTTCTTTTTTAAAAATAAATCTCTCTGTTTTTGGTAAAGTTTGCTGTCTGAGCAGAATGAACTGGAAGAAAAAGGGAACAAAAACATTTGGCTTTACTTTTGATTACTCCTGCCTCACTGGGTACACTCTTAGAAAATGACTCTAATGGAAACAACAACTCAGCAACACTAATTGCAAAATGTCTAAACAGTAAGATCTTTTGGATCAGACAATTTCTGAAGTCGAGTTGGGTTTAAGGACCCTGACCTGATTGGACACATGCTCGGCTTTCCCCATATTTTAAAGCACTGGAGATGCGATGTGTCCTGATGTAGCAAACATCGGAATTTGTTGTTTCTCTGGAAGAAGAAATACAGCCAGCTGCAGTGAGGAATGCTGATATATTTTGTAGGCAGCATGGTGGCTTTTTTGTTGAGGCAGAAGTGAACATATCTGGATGAGAAGGTGGAGTGCTAAGTTATCAGCTTGCACTATCGAGGTTGGTCAGCAAGGAGCAAATGCACAAAATAAATTAGAAAAACTGCATGCACCAGATCTGAAGCACAAACATGTTGGATGGTCTGTATACTTGACTTAACTGGAATTAGTGGAGCTGAGGCCCAGCAAACCATAGCAGCTACAAGTGACTTAATCCTTCAGAAGAAAAAAGTATCTTTCAGCTTTTTTGTTAGCACTACAGAGCACAGTCTCAAGAGGTTATCGGCACACCTGTCAATCAAACTACCTTTTCTTTAAACCTTGGTATCTAAATGCATGAGATATAAAACAAAATCACCAACTGTTCTGTTGTTAGAACGGGGGATATTTTCTATAGAGGTCAAAAAATGATTTTCTTATAAAGTTGGGCCTTTTAACATCGGAGTCTATGGGGATTGACTCACTTTTGGAGCTAGCCTCAAGTGGCCATTAAAGGAATTGCAGTTTTTTTGGCCCTTGAATGTTGATTTTATCTCTTAGCCCTGGAGGTTGATGCTTGATATAATCTATACTATTGGTGTTCCATCAGGACTAGCAAGGCAAGCAGTGCTTGCATTGTCAAATCTAAAAATAAACATAAATGAAAACATACCGAAGTAAAGCAGTCTCTCGCTGTCATAGAGCTCCTCGCCTGTTTGCATCCATCCTTTAAATACATCTTGGGGCCACAGTCGGCTCCGCTTGTTCCGTGCTCCTAGGAAACTGTAGCTATTTCCATTTTACAGGTGTGTCTGTCTCCCATTAACAGTGACTTGAGCTGGGCAGGCTGAGAGGCCAGCAGCTTTGTGGATTAACTGCTGGTCTTTGACAGTGAACTGACCAGCGTGCGAGTCAAGCTGCCACTGGCTCTGCTTTCACTGCTCTGAGATCAGTTATGATCTGCGCTTTCTGTGGAAACACAGCTAGCATTAGCAAGTAAACAAGCTTCAGTGATTTATTATTTTAACAGATGAGTTGCTGAACACCTCGGCCAACATGTGTGATGTCGAGACGATGGAGTGTGAAAAACATGTCTTCGAAAATTAGCAAGGAAAGCTCTGACCATGATGGAGCGGGAACTCAGCTCTTGCCACGTTCTGGACGACAAAGAGCAAATAAAAGAGGGCTTTTTATACAGAAAAACACTGAGGGCTAACCAGAGGACTGGAAACAGCTCGGCAACAAGAAACACAATGTGAGGAAGTGAAACTAAGACACAACAGACAAATAACTACCAAAGTAACACAGGAACTTTTTCAAATATTTTAACCTTCAGAGGACTCACCTTAACCTGAAGACAGAAAACTGAAACCTGCTTATGGGTATTGTTCATATTCAGGCCTATTGAGCTAATGCATCTTAACTGTCTGACTTTTTCCAGAGGGGATCTGAAGAGCTGGGAAATGTGAGGAATGCTTCGCATTACCTTGTGAATCCTCTGCTTCAAACCCCCACACTCATCCCTGCAGCCCAAAGGTTATCTGCTGCCAGATTCGCCTACATGCACAGCTGTAAACCACACTTATGCCTGAACTGAAACTGGTGAATCTTGTCCTACAGACACACATCTCAAACAAACGCACAAATGAGGACTGCTGCTCAGGCCTCTGCAGTCATGGAATTTAACAACACTGTTGAAAAGAATATATTTTACTCAGAAAAGAGCTTCAATCTGAAAACACAAAGAAGAAAGAAGATACTCATACCTTACAGGATTAGGATGGATTACAGATTTAATTATTTTATACAAGGGATGAGGCAAACAGAATGGCCACGATCTTCAGACATGTCAGTTTGATTTTGTAGTGGAAATGAGTGCACTGGGCCAGGATCAGTTCTGAAAACTGTTGTCAGTGAACACAGTTCGCATAGCTGTCTTCTCTGAGCCAGAGCACATTTAGGATGGAGCTGATCGATCCAAAACAATGTCCTAAAGAAGAGAAAGACCAGCTAGCTTGCTATCAGCCCACATGTCAAAGGCCAGCATCTGTAATTGTATGAAGGTTCATTAGTGGACATCACACAACTGTGACGGCCTGGTCTACAGTATATATATTTTTGAGTAGCACGTGCTTTGCTGTCTACATATATTCCAACAACATGACACCATAGTAAGAGTTCAAGTGCTTAACTGGCCTGCCTGAGCTCCAGTAATATTTTACAAATAAATATGCATAATAACCTTTTTTGTCTTTTATTTTTCCACACTATTCTGTCCTAGCAAGACACACTGCCCTCAGGAGAATTGAAGAATTTATAGAAGACCTCCTTCTCTTGGTGCTCTGTTTCCTCTCATGTTTTGTACTGGTGCCATGTCTCTGCAGCTGCTCTTCTGCTTCCAGCAACCTCTGGATTTTACTGGCAGCAAGAAAGGAAGTTTTGAAGGATGGATACAGCCACTACAATTGTGTACACACACTGACCGTGCAGGTCTGTTTTTGCAATAGAATATCTCCACCTACAGTAAAGGCCAAAATGCCAAAAGCATTCTCTACTATTATTCCTCTCAAAAATCTGATGAAAATCCTGCTGAGTGAGGTTCCATCAGTTGGTGAGTCCAGCATGATTGACACCTGGTCTTCAATCTTCTCACCAAATTTACAATCAATTTTAACCTATCGGTGTCCACAAGCACCAAAAGCAACGAGGGAAAAAGTCTTCTTGCAAGTAAAGGACTGCTGCTTGTACTGTTACATGTACTTCATCTATTGTCAAATGCTTCCAGATTTGGTGGTTCCATGTGTTTTATGTTGGCCTGAATTGAAACTTGTCTATCATCACTTATTCTATGGCTGCAAATACAGACCTGCTTGATTACAGTTGTGTGCCCTAGACGACAACTGAATGTTAGGCTGACCAGTGCAGTCCACAGGAGTCCCAGAACACACAGCTACACAGACCCTTAGCACAGAGCTAAAATTCCTGTACTGTAAACAGGTGAAAATGTCTTGTATTATATGCATATTTATTTCATCAAATCACTGTTGACTCACAGAAAGAATAGTCATAAGTTTAACCCTGCAAAGTGTGAACCATGGAATAGTTGCCAGCAGTTGAAACTGAAGTGTTTATCAAACCTTCTGGCAAATTAAAAAACCAAACAAATTAAATATCAATTTATGGATGAGTTTTAATTTTCACCATTTTTGCTGCATCCTGCATTTTTGTGCAATTTATCGCTTAAAAATGCAGGATGTACAATTTATTAAGTTTTGGGGAAATCACACTGATGATGTAATGGTTTTTAAAAAATCACACAAACTCATGCTCAGATATGATACTATTGGCATTACAGGGTTAAAACAAGCTGGCTCAGAACGACAGGAGTCATTTTTCTTTTTACAGTCTGCACCTATGTATAGTTTTTCCTTTGGTCCAAAAACTGCCATTACTGACGTGGATGTGAGCGTGGTTATTCGTGTCTCTGTGATAGGCTAGCAGGGTGTCCAGAGTCAGCTGGAGTAGGGTTAGGTTCCAGTGCAACATGACCCACACTCTCGGAACCAGGAGCACAGTAAAAGATCATTCCCAGGCTATTGTGCAACATTTTGATTTTTAAAAGTCAAAAAGGTTTATATTTGCACTGTTTCCTCTACACTGCAACATCTGCAGGAGGTCTGAGTTCAAGTGCAAAAAAAAAAAAATTAGGTCAAATATTATTTTACACTCTTTGGCTTTATTGTTTGTTTATTTAATTAACTTAAAATCATTCTAACAATGTTCAGACTGTCAGGTTGCATGTGGTGCTGCAGAGGTTAGCACTGTCACCTGAACAGCATGAAGGTTCTGCATTCGATCCTTTGTGGGGCTTTAGTTTTCCCTGTTACTGGTGACTTTTCTTTGGATGCTTCATTTTCCCACTGTATGTTTTCTGTGAGCGTGGTTAGATATGTCAAAAAAAGATAAGATGGTCATGAGGGACAGAAGACCTGTCTGCTATGCATCAATATCAGTTTGTTATCAAACTAGACCTGTGGTTTGCCCAACATCTCTGTCACTGACTCTTTATTGTAAGACTGTTGTTTAGTGTTCCATAATTGTTTTTAATGTGTGCAGTAGTGTAACCCCACACTTTAACCATTATAAATACACCGTAAATGTAAAATTAAACAAAGTGCAAAGTTTAAATCAGTTTGACTGCTACCAGAAATTTTAGTTAGAACTTACAAATCAGCAGTAATGTTAGAACTTCTTTGCCAGATGTTTTTTCTAATGTTTTGAATAATATATATTATATTTATATACATAGCTCTCTGCTCTACATGCTTTAAAATTTCCAGGTTTATTTTTTACAGAAGCATGTTAAGCTGCGCAGAGTAGGTGAAGAAAACAGGAAGTCACACACAAGAAAGGCATTGAAAAGCCGACTAATTTTCAAAATAAAATGAATGCTTTTTTTCTCAAAGGCTCCTAGTGTGATTTCAAGCTGTGCTAAGGATGGAACAAAACTGCTTCAGTGACACAGCATCACAGACATGCAACTGGTGTATTTAAGGGGCTGAAACTGACAAGGTTCTCACTCCCAACTCCTTGTATATTCAAGGACAATGATTAACATGTAAGACTAATATAACCATAATCAAATAGTGAGTTAATATGAAGCTAACAGTGCCTGAAACATGAACTGTGGTTTCTAGGTTCACTCCAGTTTCCTACTTATATAGTCTTCAACATCCTAATAGCCACTGGGTCACCAGTGACCTGTTCAGAGTAACGGTTAGATGGTTAGGTTCATGTCTATCCCTTAAAATAGAATTTTTATATGTCATACCCAATTGAAAATCTAATAACAAAATAACTTTGAGGCCAAATATAAATGTGGTCAGGTTTCTTTAAAAGGTAAAACTCTTCAGCTTGTTGACACTATGCTTGTGTAGCATGTAGCTAAACAAGCAAGCTGACCTGGTGGAAGTTAAGAGATGCTGAAAGTGCCAAAACACAACCATTAAAAACTTGTTTGTCGCTTATAAAAATGGATCAATTTATTAACTTAAAGTTAAATAGCATCTCCCTGCTTTGATTCCAATAATCATTCATGGATTGTTTAATGCCTTATATAACTTCTCAATAAAACACATCACAGAATAATATTTACTTTAATTTTTCACTTTACTATTTCTCTACCTCTGGAAAAAAATGTGGTAATTTTAAGGGTCTGCTTTACGAGGAAAATGACTCCACTTTGTTCCCCGAATATGACATGAAGGCAGACCTGCCACACTTGACTTTCTCATGGGTGTTTTTGCCACCTCGAGACATGTGGCCACAGTGGGTTTGATATCAGTTCAGGGGCCTGCCTCTTTTAGCACCTCTGCTCCGCTGCTAAACTACATTCCTCCCACCTTCAATGCCCAAATATGCTCACTCACACTAACCTGTTACCATTAGGCCATTCATCAACGTTCAACTGTCCAAACATCAGAGGTGTTAGGGGAGACAGTGCGGCCAGACAGGTTTGGAGTTTTTCCAGAGCTGCTGGCTTGTGTAGATAATTTAGAGAGGATATAAACTCTGCAAGAAAGCATCAGGTAAACTTAAGAGTTATTCTGTCTTCATAAAACATTTACCAAAGTTTGTATGTTTGTATGTTTATATGGTCTTCATAGCCTCCCTGGGGTCCATTAGCAGTTTTCTTGAAATAGAAGCTATGGATGCTTAGACGATTTTGCTCAGGAAATTTGATAACTCAGTGAAGTGACCTGGAAGACCCAGCAGCCGTAGGAAGAGCTGGTCTAAGTCTCTAAATATTAAGGAAATGCGTTTAAGTGATTTCTTTGTTAGCATAAGATACACCAGACTATCCTTTATGACAGGAAAGAAGATGATGCTGTCCCACAGTTCATAGCAGTGCACCATAGGACTGTCAGTAAACACAAATAACTGGCATAACTGACAAGTTACAGATAGTGTAAGTGTTAATTAAAGTTCATTTTCCATTTTTTGCCACAACCCGCTAATATGTTTTGAGCCTTCAACAGTAGGAGGTAATTTTTGGATTATTTGACAGCGTCCTCAAAAAAACATAAAACAAACCAAAACATGCTGGGAGGAGACCCAGAACCCACTGAAGACATTATAGTTCTTGACTGGAGTGGGAACAGACCTGGATCCCCCAGGAGGACCAGGAAAGTGTGCCTGGGGATGTCTGGAATATCCTGTTTAGCCTGCTGCCACCTTAACCCAACTTCAGATAAGTGGAAGTTAACGGATGGATGGATGCACAGATGGGTGGGCCCACAACAGGTTTCACTGGTTAGATGACTCGTAGGCTGCCTTATCTTATTTGTAAAGGTTCTTGCACCTCTGCATAGCCTAAAAGGAATACTTTAAAACTACTTAGGGCCTAAAATAGGTGAAACCAAACTTACAACTCAGAACGTTAGAACCCAGCTAATATCCTCAGCAAGTACAGTGCCTTCCATAATAACAGCAATAGTATGCTTTTGCAACATTTGATTGAATCTGAGCAGCGAGTATGGTCCTGTACACTTCATAGTTCATCTTGCTACTTCTATCAGCTGCCACATGATCAGTAAACACTAGTGGCCAGTTCTGCCGGCAGGCATACATGCCTATGCCATAACGCTACAGCCACCATGTTGGACAGATAATGTGGTACACTTTGGATTATAAGCTGTTTATTCTGATGCAAGTTAACCTTGGCTTCATCCAGCCAAAGATTTTTTATTTATTCTTTTTTTTTTTAATGGAACTGTGTCCGGTCTTTTAGATGTTTTCAGTGTGACCAGTGCTTTGCACCTTGTTGTAAATCCTCTGTATTTCCATTCATGAAGGCATTTCTTCATTGTAGACTTTCATGTTGATACACCTCCTCCTCAAGAGTCTTCCTTCTTTGTTTAGATGTTGTGGAGTTGTTTGTCTTAACCATGGAAATAATTCTGTAATCATGCACTTTAGTTGTCTTCTGTGGTCTTCCAGGCCTTTTGGTGTTGTTGAGCTGGTCGGTGCATCAATTCCTTTTAAGGCAGCAAATACATTTTCAAACTTTTCTCCTGAAAGTCTTTTTAAGCTGTTGCAGCATCTCCCTCTGTATAATCTGGGAATCTCTGACCTACTGTACTGATATATCATTGAATGGCGGTGAAGACTTACACAATAATACACTCAAATCTTCAACCCAGGCACTCCAGGTTAAAAAAAAAAAAAGTGTGGAACAAGCCAAAATGACAACAAGTGGGTGTAAACATGTTTATTCCTGCTGTAAGAATTTTAACGAGGCGATCTGACGTTTGGAGTCGGAACTGCAGTTTTTGGCAAGCATGTGTTGGCTTCATTTTTCAGAGAGGATGGTGCGTGGAGAAAATATAAGCAGCCTAAACTGACCCGTCAAACTTCACATAATCGCCATGGTGCATCTTTGTAGCTTAGTTTCATGCTAGCCATTGTGCAATTAAAATAAGAAGGACCTGGCTCCAGAGACAATAACAGCTCTGCAAGAAGAAACCCCCTTTGCAGTTTACAGGAAATTATATGACCTTAACAACAACTTTGTGTTTCAAACATCAAACACGGTAGAGATTTTATCACATTTTAAAATGAGTATTTGTGTACCAACTTTTACATGCCAGTGTGGATGGTCTTATGAATTTACTTATGCAATGGAAAAGCTGCTGACATTCAGCACAGTGGATTCAGTCTGACTTCAACGATGTCGTAGCATGGGTGTTTGATTTTTGACTGCATAATATACAAATGTTATGATGGATGTTGTTGCCATGGGTTTGCTTTAGTGTAACTACAATTTGGACTACAAAATACACATCTTAGATCCTTTGCCCTGTGTGTTTTCACCATGTTGTTTATACCACTTTATTAATAAAGTTGGAATTTTAAATGGAAAGGGATATGTAGCCTATAAAATGAAATGAAATGCTTGCTCATATTTCCCCTCCTGTTGAAGAGATGATCCAAGCCTTTATTAAGACTTTCAACACACTGAATTACAGACTGAACTAAAATTAACTCATGGTAATTCCAAACACTGCAGCAACACTTAAACTGGGGACACAACTAATACAAAATGCAACTTCAAACTCACTTTGATCGTAAATCTACATTTTTCAGGTTTGCCAAAAACTTTATGGGAAGGAGATTTTAACACAGCAGCATAATCTTCAGGGTTCAGCTGTGGGTTTAACATAGCCTGTTGCTAAAGATTCAAAACATGTCCCTTACTTCCTTTGGAAGCTTAATTCAGATGCTGGGTATAGTTTTTTTGGTTTTGTTCTCTCATAAGCCACGGCTTGACAAATGGTAATACCAGTCAGGTGGCTAAATCTGACAGTGGTCAAGACTCAAACAACTAGTCAATAGATTGCTATGAAATATTGCACAGACATTGCTGGTCCCCAGACAAGAAACCATAACTACACAACTGGTCACTTGGTCTTTCCAGCTAGTGCCATTAACACATTCAGAATGTAAATTTAGTTACATCTCAACATCTCTTTTATTGACACAAAATGTTGCACAGGGATTCGTGATTCAAAGAGGAGTAGTTCTAATTGTTTTTCGTTCTATGTGGTTTGCATTTTTGGTTCACATTAGTTCCCTGTCCTCAAAATGAAGCCCAAAATTGTGGTCAGTATATTGTACTACAGACTTATGCATTTCATTGTTTTTGCCTGGTTGTGTAATAGGTTGTTGAATTAAAAAACAAACAAACAAATAAACAGCCAGTAAGAAAACTTGCCGCTGTCATTTCCAAGAAAAGATCTGATCTCATGTGAGTGTAGAGGCTCCAGGTAACATTACACACCAATCTCCATCCACAATGTTAAAAATTGAATTACATTGTGGGTGATGTAGACTCCAGGTTTGGAAGCTAAGCTTCGTTGTGACGGAACGTCCTTTCCTTGTTCATCAGGCTTCTCCTGCATTACTGGCACCCAAAAGGATCCATCCAGCAATGTGGAAGTTTTACTGCAGAGAGTGTGTTACTGGGCAGTGACCCAGTAGAGATCTGTGGGTTTATCCTCAGTGGCAGGTTTCACATACAGCTTGTAGGCCAAGCCCACAAATAACAGCGAGGCGTCTTGTTTGCCATCACTCTCTGGCCTGTTTCAGATTACCGGCTGACTCTTTGAAGTTGGCCGATGAACAGACAGGGTTTTCCCCCCCGCTTCCCTGATAGAAAAAGACTGGGTCATCAACAGCTCTGCCACCCACCACATGCTTGAATAACCTCCGGGTAAGATGTGTGCTTGCTTAGGCATCTGATTAAAGAATCATGGGGAAGCTGTAACAAAGGGTCCAGTGTGATGCATTTCCTGATTTCACAGCCAAGTCCTCACTGAAATAAAAACCTCACTGTGTTGCCTTTGGAAAACTCCTGTTTCCCTTTACCACTGTTTGATCAAAGGCCACAACTTGAAAGTTTTAACACGCTATCAGTAATGAGGCAGTCGTTGGACACTTTGCTTCAGGTCACCACTGCATCTGTTTTGCTTTTTTTTCTTTTTAACTAGCATGGCACTAAATATTCCTGAATTGCTGTATGTGTTTGTGCTACTGCGGTCAACAGATTTACTCTAATTGATTTGAACTCTCTTATAGAGACAACACACAAGACAACAGAAGCCCGAAACACCAACAAAATGCTTTTAACTGGCTATAAGTACTAGAAATGTTGCGTCAAATGGTTATTATGTCTAGCTAGCTGCAAGTTAAACCTAGCTATGTGTTAGCAAGCTACAGTAATTAGGTAAGGCTCTTGCACACATGTTACTCACAGCTGTCTGAATTTTCCACAGTCTATGATAACATAAGTTATAAATTGTCAGATTGTTTTAGCCTAACTTACAGAAACATAGTGGCCTATAACTGAGTTACACATGTACCCTACATGTGCAAGCATTTCATCACTGAATAATGGTCAGCTGACTGTCTTATCTTGATGCCTTGTCTTGGTTGAAAAAAGTAACTCCAAACTGAAGATGGTCTGACGTCAAAGCTGTCACATCTCTGCCAGCTGAATGTACTTTTTTGGATTTCTAATAAATGGGAATTTTGTGCACAAGAATTCATTTATAGCATCCCTTTCAGCTTCTCTTTTTTTGGCCAGAGCAGGCCTTTGAAACTATAGAATGATCAACTTAGATGTCAGATCATTCATCCATTTTCTTTCATTCTTTTCAGGGTTGTGGGGGGTATTGGTGGGCGGATTGATCCAAATATCGATAATATCGATACCAACGTTGGTATTGATATTGATCAATACTAGTGGAATAAGATCGATACTTTAGCTTCAGTTTCATCAGAGATGCGAGCTGACTGTTTAAGTGCCGCTCCTGTCACAGCACAGAGCAGGCACACTTTGCTCCTCCCCTCCCTGCAGTGTTTTGACATTATACTGTCACGTGACATGTAACACATTTTACTTGGGGCGAAAAAGGAATTTGTCAGCACTCCCGGCCCGCGGGCCACTTCTGGCCCCGCCCCCTACTTCCGGCCCACAATTTGATGTCAAAAATATTAGACAATTTGGCCCTTTGTGTTATTTTTTTGATATCTCGCTTTCTCCTCCAATTAAGGGGAGTTATTGAAATTTCGAAAACGCAACTTAAAAGGGCCAAATTGTCTTATATTTTTTTTACATTAAATCGAAGGCCGGAAGTACGGGGGCGGGGCCGAAGCGTAAATGATTTATAATGTTGTGGAGTGATAATTTTGTACAGCTTGTTTATTTAAGAAAAAAATCCAGGAAATTAATGAAAGAAGGGATATTTTTTATTACATTTTTGTATTATAATTTCTAAACACTACCTGAAAAAAGTTTTAATTTGTTATTGAATGATTATTTTGTTCACTTTATTTAAGAAAAAAATCCAGACATCACAATGTATGGGGAAAATTGTTTTGTTGCTGTTCTATTGTTTCAGAACAAAAACTTTTATTTTGATAAAGTATTTTCTCTTTACCTATAAACTTTACCCAATTTTATTCTGACTTTTAGCTAATTAATGATCCAAAGTAAAGAGAAAAAATCACAAAACACTTAAACTTCATGAAAATTCTTCGATAATTATTAAAAACTATCGGTATCGGTATCAGTATCAGCGATACTGGCCCTGTATTTACTTGGTATCGATCGATAACAAATTTTGCAGTATCGCACACCACTAGTGGGGGGCCTGGAGCCTTTCCCACCTGCCAATGAGCTCCTCCCAAGTGGCTGCACTCTTCACCCTATCTCTAAAGAAGAGGCCAGCCACCCTACAGAGGAATCTCATTTCTGTTGCTTGTATTCATAAACTCCCTCTTTTGGTTACTACCCAAAGCCAGGACCATAGCTGAGGGTAGGGACCTAGCTTGACTGGTGAATTAAACGGCTTTCACGCTCACGCTTAATTAATTTATTATCATTAAATCTTTGAATCACTTAATATCGGCTATAATAAAATGTAACTGCTCTGCTACTCACAGCAAGTCATTGTCTATACACTATCAAAGATTGTAGGATAACAAAATCACTGAATAAAGTAATGTAAAGAGATTTTTAAATAAAACAACCCTGTACTAGTTCCAGGAGTTGCTCTCTCCCAGTGGGAATACTTGTAATCAAATTAAGTTTAGTTTTAAGTACAAACCTATCCCTAAAAAATAGTTCATGCTTATCGTTGTTGCCCTTGCAAACAGCAGTCACAACTGCTGGCAAGCACCAAAATTTGGTATCTATTCAACTTCTCATGCACCTCTTGCTTGTTGCAACTTGGCACAACAGCAAAGCCTGGTTGGAAGCAGGAAAATATGAGCAGGTCTGGTCCTCTGAGCTGCGACACCTATCCTTCAGAAGGAGTTTGAAGCTAGCCCACAGGGTCTGAAGCACCAGTTTAAATAGTTAAAGAGCTGTGATGATGTCACTGCTGGCCCACACATCCTCAGGTTCTACAACCGCCATAAACATTTCTTCTTAATTAATATTTCAAGAATGGCAAATTTTAATGTTAACTCAAATGGGTATTAATACATTATGTGACTTCAGCTTTGATGCAATAATGTACTTCAGTGTGTTTTGGAGTTAAGTAAAGCATAAAGGTGATGAGATTAAGGTGAGGCAAATGATTAACTTTTAGAAACTTTGGTTTTACTACATACAATACATTTTTACACTTAACAATGTTATGTGACTTCATACTGAGTGCCACCTCCTCATGTCTGACATGCTGTCCAGCCCCTCCTATGTTGTATACATGGGTGGCACAACTGTATCCTAAACCTGCCCCCCTCACTCAAAGAAACTTTTCCCTGCACTTTCATGGACCATTGAGCAATAAAAAGCCTGTAACCAAACCCAAAGCCTAATCCAGCTGAGAAAATCGCTGGCAGAGGGCCTGCTTCTCCACAGAGCCCGAATCCTCCCACACTGTCCCCATGCAGCACTGCATAGAGAGACCACATCAGTGGAGCAAAATAAACCGCAAGGCACTGGAATGATGTGGGAAGACAGAAGGTTGGCTTGTTACAGAGATTTCATTGATGGTGCTGCTATGGTGTTCATTACAGTGTTTATGGGAGGTGGGGAGTGGAGGGTGGGCTCCTCAGGTCGGTCAACAGTATTGCATACACCTCTGTGCAAACTTAAATGTAAAATAACAAAGTGGACTTCATGTTTTATTCAGTTTGACCTGAAATGAGTGACTGAGCCCATAAACTCATCAGAAAGTGTTGACTTAGGTCAGGCCAGAAGGCTGTTTTTCCATAGATTGTTTTAGGACTAGAAATCTTTTTCAAACATAGTTATATTTTATGCTGTGGTTTAACCCTTCTGTAGGTGAGGGAAGCCAACTCGAAGAAAATTAGCTTAAACAGACGGGAGCTAACACAGTTTGCCCAAGACCCAGCCAGACCCAACCCAGACACCAAGGCCCAGTGTGAGCCTAACAAGGATTATTCTGAACTGTTGATCATGCAAAGCTACTCTTGTAGAGACTGAGAATTAAAATTTGAAACTTAAAATGCTGCCAAGGTTTTTTCAAAGTCAACAACATGCTGTACATGGCAATGTCAAAGGTTTTGACTTTTTTCTTCTTAGAAATGCCTAGGTTATTTACAGGGGTTGGACAATGAAACTGAAACACCTGTCATTTTAGTGTGGCAGGTTTCATGGCTAAATTGGACCAGCCTGGTGGCCAATCTTCATTAATTGCACATTGCACCAGTAAGAGCAGAGTGTGAAGGTTCAATTAGCAGGGTAAGAGCACAGTTTTGCTCAAAATATTGCAATGCACACAACATTGTTGGTGCATCCAGAGTTCAAAGAGACATTGCTGGTCGCATCTGCATCTGTGACAAAGACAGCAAGTCTTTGTAATGTATCAAGAGCCACAGTATCCAGGGTAATGTCAGCATACCACCAAGAAGGACGAACCACATCCAATAGGATTAACTGTGGACGCAAGAGGAAGCTGTCTGAAAGGGATGTCCGGGTGCTAACACGGATTGTATCCAAAAAACATAAAACCACGGCTGCCCAAATCACGGCAGAGTTAAATGTGCACCTCAACTCTCCTGTTTCCACCAAAACTGTCCGTCGGGAGCTCCACAGGGTCAATATACACGGCGGACCATATGCATCCAATGGTTCAAACACTGTATCCTGAAGGCGGTGCCGTGTATCAGGATGACAATGCACCAATACACACAGCAAGACTGGTGAAAGATTGGTTTGATGAACATGAAAGTGAAGTTCAACATCTCCCATGGCCTGCACAGTCACCAGATCTAAATATTATCTGAGCCACTTTGGGGTGTTTTTGAGGAGCGAAAGGAAACGTTTTCCTCCCCCAGCATCACGTCGTGACCTGGCCACTATCCTGCAAGAAGAATGGCTTAAAATCCCTCTGACCACTGTGCAGGACTTGTATATGTCATTCCCAAGACGAATTGACGCTGTATTGGCCGCAAAAGGAGGCCCTACACCATACTAATAAATTATTGTGGTCTAAAAACAGGTGTTTCAGTTTCATTGTCCAACCCCTGTAGGCCATGTGTTTTTAATCATCGTCATTCTGGAATATTCCTTTTCTGCAGACTGAGAACCATCCTGTCAGCCAGTGTTTTGTTTTATCAAAAAGGCCATTATGACACCATCTAGAGAGGTCCTCTCCCAACACCTTTTCACCACCATAGTTCACTTTTGGGACTATGCATTCACTGTAATCTACAAATATGTTCTACAAACATGTTATTCAGTCCTTCATGCTGCCAGACCTGTCTAAGAAACTTCCACTGATAACCTCCATGGCATGTCTGAGGCACTTGCCTTTCTGGTTTTTAAAACTACATTGCTCATGTAGCTCACTGTCTGTGACGCCATTATAGGATACCACTGTGGTTATGGACTAGTTCTTATATAGCGCTTTTCTACTCTGTCTGAGCACTCAAAGCGCTTATACAACACATTTGCATTTACCCACTCACACAAGCACTTCCATAAGTAAGTAAGCTAAGTGCTTTTTATTTCTAACGCATTCATACTCCAACACTGCATCGGAGAGCAACTTGGGGTTTAGTATCTTGCCCAAGGATACTTTGGCATGCAGCCTGGAATTGAACCACTGACCTTCCGATTAGTGGGTGACCTACTCTACCTCCTGAGCCACAGCCACTCCATTTGATACCCCATGATATGTTTTCCAAGTTTCTGCTGCAGCTATATTTATATTGATTTTTAATTGATCGCTGACCATACTGTTACCTTTTCCATCTTTGATAAGTTACACAAACTAATTGATTCCCCTCATCTTTTAGGTGGAGCCATTATGCAGGCATGCAGATAGGCAAAACCCAACGCAGAGTCACCCTGAAAAACTTGGTTGAGCGGACTTGATGTTGGTTAAACTCAAACAAGATAACCACAAAACTGCCATTCAAAAAAGCAACAAAAGCAACAAACCAAAGCAAACAAACAAACAAAAAACCCCAACAACAACTAGCAGAAGCAGCTCAAGGAGAAGCAGAAAAAGCAAGAGACGGACAGATGAACCAATGCAGGTTTTTTTTTTTTTTGGGCTTATAACTCCACTAACGGAGTCCAGAAAGAATTTTAGTTATCAAGAAAGCAGAAAAAGAAAATTATGTTCAGATATAAAATGACTGCACAGATTTCAGTGGAAAATGGCTGTAGCCAAATAATTAACTGATTAACAGGATAATGCCTGTGTAGATTCTCAATCATCCAGGTCACGGTAGTCTCAAGAGCTTGAAAAAAAGGTGACTAGACTTCTTTAAACTTTTTAGAAAATGTTTCACCTCTTATCCAAGAGTCTTCTTCAGTTCTATAAAACCAAAAGGTGGAGAGTCCCAGGTATTTAAACCCTAATGGGGGCTGTCCCCTTTGGAGGTGGCTGTTGGACCACTATCTATCTATCAAATGTCTCATCACATGAGCCAAGGTGTGAAAAACAGCGTGGGTCACCAGGGTTTTCAAGTGAAACCACTGTGAGACCTTGCCTCACCCTATCTTGTGACCTATTGAAGTCACCTGAAGGGTGTGAGTGGGAGCTGAGGCACCTGGGAAGGGATCTCAAGACTGCATTGTAGGTGGCTAACAGCTGGTGTCGTAAGCCACCACCTTTGTTCAGTGATGGCCATTCACATTGGACATGGATGGCTTCTTTTACTTCTCTTTCAAATCATCTGTCTTCCTGGTCCAAAATGTGAACTTTGGCATCCTCGACAGAGTGTCCTTAATTCTGTAGGTGTAGATGTACAGCTGAGTCTTGTCCTGTCGAGGTGGTTCTTCTATGTTGTGCCATGCATTTACCACATTTTTAAGAGCTTTCTTTACATGTGTGTTCCTTTTCTTTCCCTTCTGCCTTAGAGGGATGCAGGTGATCATCAGGCAGTGATCAAAATCACCGGATGCAAGGTCCTGATAACTCCAAATTTGTGTTCTGCTGAGTCATAGAGTAGGTACTTCTGGTAAACTTCAGTGCTGAGGCTTCCATCTTCCTCAGTGAGCACAGCACAGTCCAGGAATGGTAACTTATTATTCTTGCTATCCTCCCTAGAGAACTTTATGTTTTTATCCAGTAAGGTGCTCAGTAAAGGCTTCTGCTTCTTGGGATTTGATTTTGATCAAGGTGCCATCCACATATCGGCACCAGTGGCTAGATGCTATCCCTTTGATGAAGCCAAGAGCTTTACTTTCCACTTCCTTCATGCAGAGTTGGGCTATAATGGGTGACAGTGGGGAGCCGATGGCACATCCATGCTTTTGTCTGTAGAAAACCCTCTTTGTATTTGAACCATGTGGTAGTAGGGCAGAGGTCTAACAGTGTGCAAATCTGATCAAGGGTAAAGCTGGTTCTGTTGTGTAAGGAGTTGTCTTGCTGTAGTTGTTTTCTGACCGCCTCCACTGCCTCACTTGTACAAGTGAAAAGTGAAACCACATCAAAGGACACTATGGATTCATCTGAATTCAACGTAAGTTTGCGGACCTTGTCAGTGAAGTCAGTGGAGTTTTCAGTGTGATGGGATGTGTTATCCACAAGCGGAGCTAAAATTGTGCTTGGAAATGTTGTATGTGACTGAGTTTATACTGTTAACAATGGGTCTGAGTGGGACTCTTTCTTTGTGGATCTGTCAGCCACCTACAATGCAGACTTGAGATCCCTTCCCAGGTGCCTCAACCCCCATTCACACCTTACTTCAGGTGACCTCAATAGGTCACATGATAGGGTGGGGCAAGGTCTCACAGTGGTTTCACCTGAAACCCCTGGTGGTAATGACCCATGCCTTTTTTCACACCTTGGCTCATATGATGATGCACATGACTAATAGTAGGTCGACAACCTCCTCCAAAGGGGACAGCCCCCATTAGGGTTCAAATACCTGGGAATCTCCACCTTTTGGTTTAAGAACTGAAGAAACCTTTTGAGTAAGAGGTTGAAAAAAATTTAAAGAAGTCCAGTCGCCTTTCTTTCAAGATCTTAAGAGTGAATAACAGGAGTAAAAATAACAGAAATTGATTCCACTGCATTTGTCAGAATACTACTTCATTGCAAAGACCAGTAATACAATATTCTGAAGAAGCCTTCCTTGCCATTTCTGCCCTCTGAATGTCCAGCAGTAGCAATCTTCTCCTCTCAAACAACAACAGCATATAAACGTCAACAAACATAGCAGACAGCACCCATTTAAGACCACTTCCTTCACTTTATTTGTCATGTGCGAAACTGTTGCAAAATCATTGCATTGCCTTGTGAGTTAGGTGGATCCTACATTGCAGTGTAAACAAAAAGGCTGAATGGACAGATGAGAGACCTGAAAAATGAAACCAATGAGGAAGTACCAAAAAAAAGAGGCCTGCTTGATTGACAGGTGTCCAGATACAGGCAACTGTAGCTGGTAGCTTTCTGCTAGGCCTCACCTCCATAATTGGAGTCACTGAACTAGACCTCTCCACTGTGTTTGTGTTGTTGGCACCTTTTGGAGCATTTTAATGGAGTATCTGTAAAATAACATGACAGCTCATCCAAGAAGTTTATGCTTCAGTTCTGGTAAGCACAATTCTAATATTTTATTTGTCTTTTATTTAGAAACATTATTGAGCAGTACAGTGGTGTGAACAAAAACGTACACCCTCTTTCAATTGTAAGATTTTTATGTATCATGAAAAAAACACATCATCTGGTCCTCATCAGATCTTAAAATTAGGTAAATACAACCTCAGATGAACAGCACACATCATATTACAACGTGTTATTGTGCATTTCACACACACATACACGAACATACCCCCCCCCACTTTAGAAGCAGTGTGTAAAAAACTAAGTACACCCTTACTGCTCCATATGAATTAAGAAGGTAAGTAGCAGCCAGGAGCTGCTAATCAAATGCACTTGATTAATTGATCATCAGCAAGTGTGACCACCTTTATGAACTCAGAAGTTTTGACAGCTTTTTGGTCTGGAGGATTCAGGTGTGTATCGCTGCCCATCAATCTGGGAAGGATAATAAGGCCATTTCCAAAAAATTTGAAGTCCATCATTCTACACTGACAAAGATTACTCAAGTATTGCTTGTTTGGGGGGGTTTCCAGGAGAAAGCTTCTTTTCTCTACAGAAAACATGGTAGGTATGGCTTAGGTTTGGGAAGTGTCATTTGACCAAACCACAAGACTTCTAGAACAATGTCCTTTCAATAGATGAGACCAAAGTGGAGATGTTTGACCATAATGCTCAGTGCCACATTTGCCAAACCCCAAACACAGCATATCAGCAAAAACATGTCATCCCAACTGTTAAGCACGGTGGTGGAGGTTTGATCATTTGGGTTTATTTTGCAGCCACATGGTCTGAGCACCTTGCAATCATTGAGTGGACCATAAACTCTGTATACCAAAGTATTCTAGAGTCAAATGTGAGGCTATTTGTCTGACAGCTAAAGCTTGGTCAACAGTGGGTCATGTAACAGGACAATGATGCCAATCTCACCAGAAAATCTCCAACAGAATGGCTGAAATAGGAAAGGATTTAGGTGTTGTGATGATCTGATCAATATTCAGTCCTTGACCCAAATAAAATGCTGTGGTGGGACCTTAAGAGGGCTGTGCATAACCAAATGTCTGCAAACCTCAATGAACTGAAGAAGGTGGTCTAGCTTTTCACACAGTGTTTCTACATTTTGGCCTATTTTTGTTAAATAAACAGTGTAATATGTCATGTGTTGTTGTTCATCTGGGTTTTTTAAAAAAAAATTTAATCTAAGTTTAAGACCTGCTAAGGACCAGATGATTTTTCTTATTATGTGCTAATACATAAAACCTTAGAATTGTCTTTCCTTTTCACATAACTGTATGTGTGTCTGTGCTGCACTCATATAATTAGCGGATAACTTAGCATTCAACATTCTGGTCCAAATTCTGGTCAAAATGCAAGTCCAGAAACCAATGGGTGGCTACAATTTTATACAGTTTATGGAAAAAACACACCCTCAAACACAAAACCTGTCATAACTCCCTAACTCACATACACAATGGAACAGAAGAGTGCTCTCGTTTTAAGTTCAGGTTTAGCATTGAGTGTGTGTGTGTGTGTGTGTGTGTGTGCTGTCTGTTCTTGTAAGAGCTCATTTACAGAAAATTATCCAGCACTGGGCTCCGAACCTGCAACCTTAGTTAGTCCCCTTTTCTAACGTCAGTTTTTCTGCAAGCAAATCCCAGTAATTTCAATAAAGTCTTTCTAAAGTTTTTGTTTTTGAAAATCCTCCACCGGTCAATGTAGAAATAATAGATCTTTGAGCAATTTGACATTCATGATGTTATTACATATTGATGCTGTTTATCATAAATTATCCTGATAACCTGAGAGAGCCAAGTCTGTTTTTTGTTTGTTTGTTTGTTTTTATATGTTTAAGTGTTCTATGTGTGTAATGTGCTGTTTTGCTTTGTGATGAATAAAGTTGGATTGAACGCAGTTTATTCGCCCGGGATGGTAACCTGGGACAGCACTTTCTTTCACATAAGGAAACCCCACCCACTGTTGGGTGTCACAGTGAGTTCAAACGTGTCAGTCAATAAGAAATCAGCTTCGAGACAGGCTGGGAGGCATTAGGCAGCGGTGAGTCTTGGGCTTTATTTTTCTGAGACAAAACATGCAGAAGGCAAGAAAATCAGGTGTAACAGCTGTTTCCTCTAAGACGTTTCTGTCACTTGAAAAGAAATGCAACGTTTGATTTGCGTAAAAGTGTAACGCACTCCTAAAAAGTTTCTCTTTGTAAACAATGCGCACTTTCTCTAAGCTGCGCGTCTCAGCTGAGGTGCCTCAAACTTTTCCAGGAGGAGATGCGGCTCCTCTCGGGGCTCTCCTGTCCGGAGTCACTCTGTTCCCAGTTGTATCCACCAGAGGACCATCAAATCGAAGCCTGGATTCCAGCATAGACCCGATCGTTCACAAATCCACATCGGAGCACTCTGCGGCATTTTCTCGGCCTCTTGTAGAAAGCGGGGAAACGGCAGAAGATGAGCCCAAACTTTATTTGGAAGCCAGTGAGCTTTGGAGACAGTTCCACAAATGCGGAACTGAAATGGTCATTACAAAATCCGGGAGGTAATTTTCTAACATTTATGCATGAGTGGAAAGATTTTGATGAATGCGTGCTTCATGTCGCGTTGTCCTCTTCTCCTCGCAGGCGTATGTTTCCGCCGCTCAGGGCCAGGTGCACCGGGATGGACAGGAAAGCCAAATATATTCTCCTCATGGACATCGTGGCAGCTGATGACTGCAGATATAAATTTCATAACTCGCGCTGGATGGTGGCGGGCAAGGCGGATCCCGAGATGCCCAAACGCATGTACATCCACCCGGACAGTCCGGCTACGGGAGAGCAGTGGATGTCCAAAGTGGTCAACTTTAACAAGCTGAAACTGACCAACAACATATCAGACAAGCATGGATTTGTAAGTTTTCACCTAAACATTTTTAAAGGCAGTTTTGTGCACCCACGATGCTGTCAAAGAGCGCAGTTGTTTTGCGGAATTCGTACAGTAGCGTGGGAAGTGCTGGGAACACTTGGAAGTGTTATTAACACTTTTATTTCAGTTTGATTCCACATTATGCTTCCAAGTTCGAGATTATCTTATTCTTTGGCATTTTTATTTATTTGCAGACAATTCTCAACTCCATGCACAAGTACCAACCCAGGTTCCATATAGTAAAGACTAATGACATCCTGAGGCTGCCTTACTGCACTTTTAGGACATATGTGTTTTGTGAGACAGAATTCATCGCAGTCACAGCTTACCAAAACGACAAGGTAAGAGATTCTCTTCCTAAAACAAAGTGAAAACGAGAGTGAAGATCTTGAGTCTATAATAATAAAGAAAGTGTCACCTTTGCATCAATCATCAGATCACACAGCTGAAAATAGACAACAATCCCTTTGCCAAGGGATTCCGAGAGCACCGGCAACGGAAGGAGAGAGAAGAGGTGAGTTATTTCTCAAAGTTACTCAGTCATTTATTTAAGAACAGCAAACAAACCAACACTGTAGTACCTGTTATTGTTGTGTAGAAGTACAAAGGATGGGGAAAATGAAAAGCACCTCAAAAATAATGTGTAAGTGTGCCACTGTTACCGTATTTAAAAATGAAACATTATTTTCATGCCAGTGCACATGTGATGATGTAAATAATTGTGTAATAGCTGTATGCTTTGGTACCAGCTGATTTTCACCATCTATGTGTCATTCTTGTTTGAGCTTAATTTATTAGCCAAAAAAGATAAAACAGAAAGTTATCTGTTAATTTGATAAATAGCGTTATTGCCCCTCCCATACTTTTGTAGAGACATCCCGGTGCTCCGGTGTCATTGCACAGACTGTGTGGTTAACGGTCTCTGTGCGTGTTAGCTCTGTGACAGACCGGCAACCTGTCCAGTGTGTACCTCACCTTTTGTCCTATGAAAACTGAGACAGGCTCCTAGCTACAGTAGTTAAGTGAATCTAACATGTTTGTTTTTTGTTTTTGTTTTAAGATTGTAGGGTCTGTAACCTACTATATAAAGCACCTTGAGGTGACAGTTGTGAATTGCCACTGTATAAGTAAAATTAAATTCGATTGAATATACTTTATTCATTATTTATTTTTTGTCCAACATTCCTGGATAGATTTTACGGACTTGGAATCTACTACCAATACTCAGTTCAGGTGTAAGCAGGGCCACAGCCATAAATTTGCCAAGACACCAAAATAAAATATCCTAAAATATCTTTACGTGTCATTTATCCTGTCTTGTTTGTATAGTTTTGATTTCTCAACATAATTTTTTTTTTTTTTTTTACAAAAGTCAAAGTCAAGTCTAAAAGTTTTTGAAGTAACCACACTGTATAAATTTAAACTCTCACCAAGGTGCCAACATTCCCATTTTTCTTGGGAAAAAAGAAAATACAGACACTGCGGCCTCAGTGTGGTAATATTTGCAATAACACATTTTACTGTTGTTAAGAATTTTCACTACTAGACTGAAATGCTATTTGAATGTTACTTTAGAAGCTTTTTTCTCAGTAAGCCAGTAATCTTGTTGTTCCATCAAAGAAGGTCAAATCGCTTGCTTTACATCATTTTTATTGGTCGCAGCTTACATAGGATACCAGACTTCACTCATTAAAAAAATACTCTGTCGCTGAGCCTGTAACACACACACATATAATATATATATATATATATATATATATATATATATATATATATATATATATATATATTTCTGCAGAATCAGTTCAGTTTATATCTGACCAAACACCAAAGTCATGTCAGGTAGAACAAACTTCTACAAATTATCATTACTCAGCATCATTATTGATTTTTTTTTCTTCTTATTTTCTCCTACTTTGTCATATCAGGAAACTACAACATTCATCCCAGCAGTCTAAAGAGATGCGGATGACTGATGTGAAACAAGAAGCTGTCAAAGATTCTCCACAGCATTCACACAGTTCCAAGTCTTTAGGTGAGCAAATATGCCACTTTGCCCACACAATATTCACAATTTCAATATGAGTCCAACACTGTAAAAGCTGGCATAGAGGAGAAAACATTAAGACAACTGATTGCCAAAATGTGTTTAAGTTCATTAGCTTGAAAGCCAAGTGGTTTTAGAGTCAGATATTTTGATTGCGGGCAGCGTAGTGGTGTGGTGGTTATCACTGCTGCCTCACAGCTGGAATAACATCTAGAAGGCCTGGGTTTGATTCCACCTTGGCCCGGGCCTCTCGCTGTGTGGAGTTTGCATGTTCTCCCCGTGTCTGCATGGGTTTCCTCTGGGTACTCCGGTTTCCTCCCACAGTCCAAAGACATGCAGTTACTGGGGTTAGGTTAACTGGTCACTCTAAATTGCCCATAGGTGTGAATGGTTGTCTGTCTCTCTGTGTTAGCCCTGCGACAGGCTGGCAACCTGAACAACAGGGTGTACCCTGCCTCTCGCACTATGATAGCTGGGCTAGGCTCCAGCCCCCCCCCCGGAAGAGAATGGATGGATGGATATTTTGACTGCATGGTAGATAGTGCTGATAAACTATTTTCAGTTGATAGGATGTTTCACAGTTTTCATAGTGTTTTATTTATTTTCATACTACTGTGGACAAAAGTACTGGGCCACCTACACATTACACCTACAGGAGCTACTCGGTCATGGAAACCCATGCCACGAAGCTCCTGGTGCACAGTTTTTGTGCTGATGTTAATGCCAAAAGAGATTTGGATCGCTGCAGTTACTGAGTTAGCAGTGTTGGCCACTTTTACGCACCTCAGCACCTAGCGATGCTGCTCTGTAACTGGATGTGGTCAGCCGCTCTGTGACTGAGTCGCTGTGGTTCCTAAACACTTCTGCTTTGTAATAATACCACTTAAAGTTGATTGTGGCATACCTAGGAGGGAAGAAATTTCACAAACTGACTTGTTGCAATGGTGTCATCCTGTTACAGTAACACGCTGGAATTCTGTAAGCTCTTTAGAAAGACCCATTCTTTAAAAAAAAAAGTTAAATAAATTATATAATATATGTCACTGAATGCAAAAATCATAAAGCACATTAGACATTCAGAAAAATCTTGAGAAATCACGGTCACAACAGAACTATATTAGGGGTTTGAAGTTAATCATTAATAATCACTCCATTCTCTGTTCTTGTAATTTCAGAATTGTCATGTATACATAACTATACTATATATGCATACAAAAAGTACATAACTCAATATAAGTGAGTAAACTTGTTAAAAGCACTAATTTGCCTTAAGATGCTTTGTATTCAGTGTATTGTGAAATTATATTTTTAATTGGGTCTTAGTCTAAAAAATAGTTAAAAAGTAATCAAAAATAATTTTCAAATAAGGAGAAAATAGTGGCCTGCTTAATTATTTTAAGGAATTTGAGTCTTCAGTGTATAGAATGCTTTAGTCTTTCAACATAAGCAAATCTGCAGACAAGAATCAAAAGCTGAACTTTCCTGTTTTTTGTTTGGTTTTGCAAGATGCTCATGAAAGTGATGATGACAAAGACAAGAATTCAGAGGAGTTTCTTGGAGAAGAGCTGTGTGAGAGAAACCAGGAAAAACAACTAGAGCCGAAGGTTTCCATCACGGAAGCAACCTTGCCGACTGCAGCTGGGACCCAAAGCAATCTGGACCTCAGACAAAATCATGTCATCAGTCTAACAACTGACCAAGCAAATTGCTGCCAGAAACAAGACGCAAAGAGGGAACAACTGTGTGAACTGTGCAGCGGTTTTGCATACAGCTGTGTTTATTCTCCTAAATTAAACAGATATCTGTGGGATCCCAGAATCTCCAGTGACCTTTTCCACTCTTCTCAGCTGAACACCTGGCACAGCTGTGCCAATGCAGACAGAGCAGTGCCATGTGGACTGAGCCCAGCAGTGCCTGCTACGAACTCCTCATCCCATTAATCTTCAGCAACATGCACTGGTGCAGGTACATGACACAAGAAATGGTTTGAAAGCTGTATCAAACAAATCTGTATAATCTCAGAAAACCATTAAGGACACCGGCAGCCTTTAAGTGCCCGTCAATGTGAGGCATTAATGCTCACATGATCAGACTTAGACTATTATGTCACACCATATTATTATTTCTTCTGGCTATTGTTAGCTTACCCGTTAATGTGGACAAATGAGCTGATACCCAGCATAGAAGCTGGCCGGCTAATCTTAGCTTTCTTATTTGCTACTGCTATCACTAGCAAAGTGCTCTGCACTACAAAATAACCACAGCAGATTTAGTTTTATTGTCCTTAAGTGGAATTTGTTGTGCTGGGAATGGTGGTGTAATCAATGGTGGGAAAAGTAACACGTTCTGAATGCTTATTATGCAGGGTCATATATTATATAACGTTATCTTGACTGAAAAATGACTGTATGTAGTTTTTTTTTCATATTGTAATCAGTCCATATTGAGCTGATTCCACCTGATAACACATCCTCTATTCACTTCTTGTTTTTACTTTAATTCCCAAGAAACATATTTTAGTAAAAAGTACTAAATATACCTCAGAAATGTGGTAGCATTCAACTATATAGGAAATATGAATAGTGAAATGAAGAACAATTAAATACATTTTTTGCTGAGAAACTTAGTGGGTACTCCTGTGGTTCTGTTTTTAAGATGCACACTACAAAGAGTGAATGCAGAAGTCCCATCTGTGAAAAGGTACAATCAGATGTTTAGGGGGACATTGACTTGGTTTTAGTTAGAAAATCCTCTGCAATTCCAAAGGTTGTGTTTCCTTTGATCCTCATGTGACTGCAACTTTGGAAGACAGTTTTTCCAACCATACTAGTCAAACTAGCTTCAGATAAACATGTGTCCACAGACTGGGACACTGTAGATTTTTATCCACCATAATTAAAATTAGACACAAATCTGGGATTTATTACCGCATGATTAAGCATACACATTTAGGATAGGATCTTTTAATGATCACTATGAGGAGGAATGACTACAAGTAAAAAAGCTGCCTGACTGAGATCTACAGATTTCCATGTTTAAAAAAACTAAGCTGTAATGACCCACCGAGGGCTCTACAGATGGTGAACTTGAATTACATCCTTATCACCAGAACAAAGTCAGATTTCAACATTTCTACTCATTAAAATTTATGAAGCAGTGACTCTGACGCTCCCATGTTTGATGCAAAAAAGAAACAAGGATGCAAAATGAATGCAGAACGTGTATCTTACACATTCATAGTTGTACCAGTCAGCCGCTTTCTATTCAAAGAGCTTCCCTCTGTGACCTTCAGTAAAGAGGTCTCCGGTTGTGTTTTAACAACAGATTCAGCTGGTTTGCATGTACAGGGACCTCTTGGAAAAATAACTCACTATTAACTAGTTTGGTACTTTGTGTATGTTTTATTTGTTATATTAATTTAAGTAAGTGTAGCCCTTGTGCTGGAGGCAATTTTTTATTTTTATTTTCTAGGTTGTACAATTTTCCCAAAAAATGTTGCTCATAATTTTAAAGAACAAAGCTGATGTTTTGCCCTGAGGAAGGCTTTTACTTTGCTGCTGTTGTTTTTTTAAAAATCATTATTAAAAATGTGAAAAACAACAGTCAGCTGTTTTCAATATTTATTAGATCTCATTTTTGAAAAAGGCTGCCAGATTTTTATAATTGCTAGAGCATTACACCAGTCTTGTAGGTTTTTTTTCTTTTTTTTTTCTTTCAGGACTGAAAAGCCTACCTGACCTCCCCTTTTGTCATCCATGATCTCCTGATAATCGTTTCCATGTGTCTTCTTGTTGTCAGGACCTGAAGAGCCTCTCAAACTTTGGAGGCCTTCTGTTTTATCCCAACTCCAGCTTCTTAGCAACATCGGCCCATTACCTCAACCCACCAGGCCAGCCCGGATTGGATTTCAGAGGCTGTCCGAGCATCCACAGTCGGGATTACTTCTCCTCTCCGGCAGTATTTTCATTTGTTCCTGCAGGGAGTGGCGGTTTCAAGTATCTCACCCCAGAATGGCGTACACGGCCTAAGGTGGAGGAGAAGACTTTAACGGAGCTGGAACTGACTGCAGCCGGGATGAGTAAAGGCCAATGGGAGACTACTGATGTGTGAGAAGTTTCCTGCTGCTTTAAAGTGCGCCTGCATGTGGACTGCTAACCCTGTCATCCCTTCTAGAGTCCTTCTTGGGTGCTCTTTCAAACTCAGCCTCTCGACACCGAGTATTGCTGCCCACAAGGAAAGGTTGTGCATCCCACAGGTCATCAGCAGCTTTGACAAAAAGGCAGCATTTGACAGTCCCATGAATGAGGACATTTAAACTTACTTCAAATTGGAAAAAAAACAAACTTGTTGCCTACATGACTTATGATTGAATTCATGTCCTACAGAGAGTGTTTAATTTCAACAAAATATAACTTGGATCATAAACGGCATACTGAAACTGTGCTGTCTGCTGCATTACATGAATGCTTAACTAATGACTTTGCTTTGTGAACGAAGTTTTGTACAATAAAGGAAGTCAAATACCTCAACACAATTTTTCTTAACATATTTCTACACTTCTCACCTGTGGAACTTCATGACATGACATGTTATTAGCTCAGTTACGTAGCATCTACATACACAACTTTAAATGACTACGTCAAATCATATCATATAAATTTGAATTTAAAGAAAGTATTTGTGAATTGTTGACACTTTTTTTTTAGTTTTCCCTCTAAAGGTCAGAAATCAAAATACATTTTTTGTTTTTAAGGTTTAACTATACGTATTACTAGTATACGTAGTACATAAAGATGAATGACATGTCATCTGTGTATGGATTCTGCCATCTTGCATTAATAATCAGATATCAAATCAAATATCAAATCAATATCAAAATAGTCATCTGTTCTCACTCTAATAATCACCATAATTTAAAATACAAACGGCATGTCTTTTGTCCCATCTTCCTCCCCTCACCCGCAACCGGTCACAGCAGATGACTGCCCCTCACTGAGCCTGGTTCTGTTGGAGATTTCTTCTTGTCAAAAGGGAGTTTTTCTTTCCCACTGTTGCCAAGCGCTTGCTCATAGAAGGTCGTTTTGATTGTTGGATTCTCACTGTTTTGTTGTAGGCTCTGTACCTTACAATATAAAGCACCTTAAGGCGACTGTTGTGATTTAGTGTGTGCTTAAAAAGTGTGAAAGTGTTTACTGAGGTCACAGACAAAGGGAGCCAAGGGTCATTTACCCACACTGTCCTACACAAACAGGATTTTTTTTTTTGGCACTGATAGTTCTCCATTTTCAAACACAGTACGACCAACATTGAAAAAAAAAAGTCTTAATTTTTTATTGACTATGACCCAAATGAGTGACGGAGCCCATAACCCCAGCATAAAAGTGTTAACACAAGTTAAACCAGAGTAATTTCCCCAGACGACCAGAAGTCTTGTCGCAACAACGGCTATCGCCATCTGGTGGTCTTCAGATGGAATGCAGGTTTAAGGCACTTCCGCATTGCACTTATTTTTTTGACCTGGCTGCATCTATACTTTATATGGTCTATGACTGTTGTCCATTTTTTATATGCAGGTTTTAGCTCCATGTACCTAAAGTGGTAAATAAGTGAACAATAATCTCTTGCTCAGACATCATCAGCTGTCAGATTGCTCAATTACAAAAAGAATATATTGTGACACAGAAGCATTTGTGCATAAACCAACTAAAGTTATATTATTATTATTATTATTATTATTATTATTTCTACATAGCCATATAAGGCCGTACAGGAACCCAATGTGATGTAATAAATAGCTCAACACAAAGCTGTAAACCAACAATACAGAGGACTTTCGTGACAATCATGATCGTGATTGTATTGTCACTATTTTTTTCTAATAAAGTAAAAAAGAAAAAAAAGACTATCGTGACGCGCGTTGATGACGCCATTTCCATGAGACAGTGCTCGAGACCCAAATAAACACCTTTGTGTAGCTAGCTGAATGTTCCCATTAACCATGGATGGCTTTGAGGACTAGCGTCGTGATCTGGAGGTGACAATGATTTCGGTCAGCTATATTCTGTTGTGCGGTCAGTTCCTGCTGCTGTTGACGGCCATACTGTTACAATGTTTGGAAGGAATCCACTCCCAAAACTCGTCGACAACGGAGACTCCTGCTTCTTCTCTCGGTCCGGGTTCTACCGTGCTCCCGTCCAGCGAGCAGCCCGACACTGTAAAATATGAAATACCGGTGGAAAGTACCAACTATACGGAGCTCTATGAGTACAAACCCCCGTCACCTGTCGTCCTCTGCAGCTATCTGTAAGTGTCACACAGAGCTACAGTTACCTGGATGTAGCTCTTAGCATGTTAGCGCTCGGTAATGCTAACTCCAAACTGACCCTGGACTGCGTTTATAAATCTGCCAATTCATGCCTACTTACATATCATTAATACTGCAGTGGAAGCAGTGCAAGTCCGCAAAAAATCTTATTTTTCTAGTAAAAATGTTATATTCCTAGAATATAATGTATTGTCATCAAAAAAGTTTGTCCATCTTTACACTTTTCAGTTTGGCTTGTTTACATTTACACACTAGATTTTCAGTCATTTTAATTACATGTTTCTGCCTTTTCTTTCTAAATTCAATATGTGATGAAGACCGGAGGAGTTCATCTACTGTCAAGACCCCGTGGATCACGCAGGCAACTACACTGCCTATCAGGAGATGGAACATGTTGGTTGCATTGGTGTAGGTCCCATTAGTGTTTGGATATTTATATTGTAAGTGCTGCGTAAACAAGAACTATCCACATTCCTGTTTTTTTTTTTTTTTTTCTCTACCTAGTGGGGTGGCCAGACCCAAAAAGAGGTGAACCACACACGGGTTATCTGCACTGCACTCGATGACATAGAATGTGCCGGACCCAGAGAGTTCCTCAGAGAGAATGTACCCTGCATCAAGTAAGAGATACCACACTGGATAAACAGCTGCTACCTACCAATTTCTTTGGGTTCATTTTAAAGTGGATCTGCTTCATATTTTAATGTTAAAACACTGCTTTATAGTGCTCTCTGAAATATGCATCCAAAACATTTACAGTGAACAGATAATTGTTTTTGGAATGAGAAGCAGGGCCTTTGATTTGCACTATATCATATTTTCAAATGTGATAGAATCAGTATGTCTGTGTAGATTCTCAGTTATCCTGGTCATGGTAGTCTTGATCCACTGGCAATCGGATGACCGCTTGCTAGTTCTAATAGCCGTGCCCACTTGCTGATTGTGGTAATAATGAACTGTTCCAATAGTAAACTGCTGAAATTCTCAGCCCGGTGCAGCACTGGGTCATTAACCGCTGGCTATATCCCTGTGTAGCTGACCTCCTTTACTCCTCTCTCAAACTAACTTTTTTGTTTAGGTGTTTTGTCCTTGTGAAGAACCAGTTTTTGTCAGTGTGTCACTAGGTCTGAAGCACACCAAGTTTCTTTGACAAACCTACTACATAAGGGACCACAGCGGTGTTTCATTTGTCATTCTGTGCCTCCCTGGTTGGTGTCTAACATTCTTTTCTGTGCATCTTCGGTAATTTAATGACGGCCCAGTTAGGATAACTGCATGTTTTATGTGCTTTTGTAATGTGTCTACAACCTTCTGCCTTAGAGGGAACATTCTCTGCCCGATGGTGTAGGGTCCTGATCACCCCGCATTTGTGTTCCAACTCTTTAGTGGGACTCAGAGTAGGTACTGGTCTGTGCGTGTGGGCTTCTAGTAAACGTCAGTGTTGAGGCTTTCATCCTCATCCGTGACCACAGCACAGTCCAGAAATGGTATCCTGTTGCCCATGGTGTCTTCCCTGGTCAACTTTATTTTCATCCACTGAGTTAATGTGTTTGGTGAAGGACTCTACTTCTTGGGTTTTGATTTTGACCCAGAAAAATCCGTGTAAATGTGGTGTAAATGGACAACCTGTCTTTTGGAAGATGTCACATATTTAATTCTAATTCTAAAATAATCTTATTTAATTGTGGAACATTGATTCAGACCCTTTCTCCCTCAAACACATAAGCCCTTTTTAAACAGCCTGATCATTGCAGGAATATTCTGTCACAGAGCTGGCAAGTCAGAACCATGATGCTGTTGTTACACCTAACCCTATAAAAAGTTTTTTATATTTTGTCAACTACTTCATCTTCTTTCAGCTGCACCCTTCAGGGATTGCTAAATCTGCCTCCATCTCACCATATCCCTAGCAGCATCATAAAGATCCATAAACGTCCTCTGAGGTCGTCTTCTTTTCTTCCTGCTGCCAACTTCGTATTCAACATCCTTTGTCCAATATGTCCACTACCCCTCCTCTGCACATGTTCAAACCATCTCAACCTGGGCTCTTTAACACCACATCTACCTACCACCTCATCACCTCTGTTCCCTTCCACGTATGTCCATTGATGGGGACACATTTTATCACTTTATCCAGCTTACGCCAGAATTCCTCTTTCTCTTCTAACAGATATCCAACTTGTGGGTCATACACACTGATGGCATTCAATGTCACTCCTCTGATTTCCAACTTCAAACTCACGATCCTGTCTGACACTCTCTTCACGTCCACAATACTACTGTTCCTGCAAGATTACCTCTACTCCATTTCACTTCCCATCTACACCATGATAGAACAACTTGAATCCACCTCCAGTGCTCCTGGCCTTGCTTCACTTCCACCTGGTCTCTTGCACACACAATATGGTTGCCTTCCTTCTCTCCATCATATAAGCCAGCATAGTTCCTACATTTAAAGTTCCTACTCTCACCTCCACACTCTTGCCTTTTCTTTCTCTTTTGCTGCCCCCAACACACCTTTCCTCCTCTCCTCTTCCTTTATCTTTAGCCAGATACAGTAGCAGAGTTTTCACTGGACTGTTGGCCAGCATCGCCAGGCCCCGACCGATCCTGTATGGGAATCTCATCCTTGATGATTTGCATGTTTGATTTGGCCAAGATTTTATGCTGGATGCCCTTCCCAACAAAACCCCTGGGTTTGGGACTGGCATTAGGAGTACACTAGCTTTTTATTATTAAAGTAGCTCTATTTTGATTTACTTGCACGAACAGAGGTAGGCTTCACAGTGGCCTGCAGAGCTTTATAAGTCCTCTGTTTCAAAATAGACCTAACCATGCTGACAGAGGGATTTTCCAGCATGATTACATCTGGTTATAAATTTTGATACTTACACCAATTAATAACATTGACAGGCTAATTAACTAGAAATGCTCTGTCATCTTCATCATAAGGCGTTAAATATGTTTTTGTGGCTGCATATGTTGGCTCCTTTGATAGTAATCGTTCCTGACCTCTGGTTTAAATAAGCAAAGGTATTACAAGGAGGACTCTTGAATCAAAAGGCAGAATCTGTGTAAAAAGTCTGGATGTTGCTGGTAACTAAATTCTTAGGGACTTAAATGGGAGAAAAACCAAAGAAAAACTCTGTTTTGACTGTTTATCTGACAGATGAAGTTAAACATCCTTACAGGTATTCACTTGAGAGCCATATGAAGCTGGAACCATTCATTGCATTCTTCAGTAACCCACTTGTACTTAAATACCAGTGAAACGTGTGCCACCTTTCCCTGCAGAAGTATTTCACATTAGTTTCTGGGTCTAGCTGACGACAGTTTTAGCAGCAGCAGTCTTCTTTCCTTGCAGGATAACATCCACATTCTTCTGCAGAATGTGGTTACGCTTTATCTGGTTTGACTAGCTGTGCCTGTTTACTCTAACACAGCCTATGTACAAGTGTTAATTTACTAGCCAAAGGAGGGCAGAACCACACTGGCCAGCAAGACTGCTGTCTGCCTTACTTTCTAACCTGTTTATTCATAACTTTCCGTAACAGAGAGCAAAACAGGCTTCACTGTCTGCGGGCTGCAGTCACAGCTAATAGCGGGTGGCTGCGCAACATCTTAAATGACATTGTTGATATTACTTTTATTTTTATTGCATGAAAGGACAACAACACAATGGTGAAATGCAAACTGCAACTAGGACAGAAACGACTGCATTATGCTGCTAACAGCAGCTCTTTGCAAACATGTGGACAGACAGCACGCTAACACAATGTTAGTGAAGGACACAGATATTAAAGCTGAGTGACCCCATACCTGCAGCCAGAGCTGCAGAGGTAACAAAGGCAGTGATGAGCAGCCAGGCTTGTAGCGTTGTAGTCTCCATTTCTACCTGTACGTCTTCCTACAGTGGCGATCACTTTGAAGTCTCTTCGGGCTGGTTTTATACTTTGCTTTGTGTTTGTCGATTTTGTGTTCAGACACTAAAGGAAAGCTGTTGTGCACATTCTCATTAGGTTATGGATTTGTGTCAGGATGTGGGACTGTAGACTGCAGGTTTTGTTAATTGATCATTATCTCACAATGCATTTCAGGTCATGTTTTAAGAAAAAAGTAATGGGTAATGTGTAATATTTTTTATTAGTAATGACCATGGTACTATTCATTTGAGCGGAGGTCTTTAAGAGAAGCCAGAGCCGGGGCTGATGGTTGTGCTAATGTTTTTGTATGACGTTTGGAAGTGGAAAGCTGGACGGCATTGGCAGCACCTGAAAGGTTGCAGCTTCACGAAGATCAATCGACTTTCTTTCTGTTACCTGGATGATAAGGTCTGGCCTTTAGTTTCTGACAAACACAAAGAAACTGACACACAATGACACAACCTCAGTACCTAGCTGGGATTAACATTATCAGAAGATTGGAATGTCTTAGCAGCTGCACAGTGTTGTTCACGTTGCTCTGAAGCCTCGAACTATTAATTAAATTAGACTTCAGTGCGCTGATCACGCATGATTCATGTCTGTCATATTGTGGGAAATGATGAACAGGATAGTCACACAGGAACTTGTACAATTTAAAAGTTCAGTCCTAAAAAAAAAAAATCATTTTTATGTGTCAAAATCAGAGATGAAACATCTAACTAATCAAATGATTGACAGAAAATGAGTTGGCGTCTTAATTTGAAGTCAGATTTTTATGCAGAATCTGCCACAGTTCAACCTCCCAGAAGGGGATGTTTGTTTTTCACATTATGACATTGAGCTAAATATCTTTGGGTTATTTAGACTCGTGACATCTTGTAAACCAAACACTCCATTCATTAGTTGAGATATAAATGACAGATTCAGTGAAGACAAAATAACGGTTAGTTACAGCTCTAAGCTGAATCTTTGTGGGTGTGATGGAACAGCTAATATCTACAGCCCTTACCATAATATCCTGATAGTGTGGTATGGAAAGTATTGGAGTAGAGAACTTCTAGCCATAAAGTTTTAACACCCCAACTTAATTTTAATTTCCATATAATTGTTCTATAAATTAAATTTTTCATTCACAAAGACATTCGTATAGCACAACACATACCACTATGGATGCACTGGGGCAATTTGGAGCTCAGTATCTTGTCCAGTAGCCCATCGACGTGCGGACTGAAGAGGCCCTGGATCA
The DNA here is from genome assembly GCA_024447675.2 of Pterophyllum scalare. NCBI lineage: Eukaryota > Metazoa > Chordata > Actinopteri > Cichliformes > Cichlidae > Pterophyllum > Pterophyllum scalare. Next base: position 12,344 of record JAMQGT020013812.1, on the reverse strand, counting down.
AACCACTGACCTTTTGATTAGAGGATGACTTGTTCTCCCACCTGAGCAGCAGATGTTTACACAAAATTATGACAATGCTTGGCTGTGTTTCTCAGGCTATTAATGAGCATTCTTTTGCTGCGTGTTGGGCGTCATCATCCTGCAGTTGTTGAGCAGTCTGTTAGCCTGAAAAATGAAACCAATGCACACGTATCAAAAACTGCATTTTCTCTGATGGCCACTTGAGGCTGGCTCCACCAATACAGGATTTCCACGACTGATACAGATTTTTTTTTTCTTTCAGACATACAAAATATAAACAGATTGTTTATGTTATGTGTGTTTGTTTGTTTACACTCTGCTCGGATCAGCTGGTTTGTGGTATTCCAAACATTGCCAAGAGGGAAACTGTACAGTTCTTTCTGGCAGACAAACTATGTAACGTATAGCATGGTCAAAGGGTGTTTCTCATGTCTCTTCTTTACTTTATTGAATTTTCATTTATCGGTCGTTATAAATGGCGATATCAATACATCAAATATCAGGTGATGATTTTGGCATACCAGCCTGCAGAGGAATAGACTTTAGCCATGAAGTTATTCACAGGCTGGTATTAAAATGTTTTTTTGTCTTGATAACTGACTTTTGTATTTGTAATGTCTGCACTGGGAGAGAATTTTTGTTGTCTTTAAACGCACTCGCTGAATTTCTGTGCTCGATAGCGGTCTGCTACGCCTCCTTTCAGTTAATTCCAGTCACTAAACTGAGCCTCCTTGTGCATTTAGGAGCATTTTAATGGAATTATCTGACAAGTCATGTGATCTGTTGTGTGGTGGAAGTCTGTGCTTTGGTTTTGATGAGTGAGATTAGTGTATTTTATTAGTCTAATTAGCAGCACTACGTGTGTGTATGTTATACCCGTACGGTTTGTGGATCCTGCTCATATGTATTACCTTATTGGTCAGAACCCCACAGTCTTATCCAAGTATGGTTATTTCATAATGCTTTAAAATAAGGCATTGCTTTCAAAATGAGTATGATCAGCTTTGCCTCTGTAGTCTTTTTGTCTCCACAGGAAGGACTATGAACGCATTCTGGTTTTAGACTGACCTTTTTTTTTTCCTTTTAAAGTTGCACATTAAACGTGCAAAATATTCAAAACAAGCCTTTTGTAAAAGTCAAGATGGAGCTGCTCTCACGGTCCTTTTATGGAGGAGCAGATTTGTGCTTTAAAGACTTAAGTATATGGGTATGTGAACTTACTTCTACAGTAAGAGACAGCCTCACCACTAGATGGCAATGTTTACACACCCATAGACTCACCACTTGCTTTTCCCCTCCCTTCCATAACTTCACATCACACCCAGCATTCATGATCATATCAGGTTCATCTCTATAGTAACTACATAGACATCAGACATTTGCAGTGAATGGGCATAATCAAAGCAGCACCTGTACAAAGACCGTGTTGCCACGCAGACCTCGGATTAACGCGAAGCCTCAAACGTCCGTTTCTCCCGTGGCTGTGTCCACCCGTCATACAGCACAGAGCAGGTGTTTCTTTTATTCTGTCCGCTCCTTGTAGATCACAACTGCAGGTGTTCTGTACCCACTGCTTTTTCTTTGTTTCTTTTTTTTTTTAAATCTTGTGGTTTGTTTCATCATTATTATGTTAATAATATAATAATAATATTTCTGTTTACACATGTTTATTTATTGCTTTCTTGGGGGCATCCACACAGGGAGAGATTAGCTGTGACGCAGTGACCAGAGACTATGAAATGTCTCTTGTCAGTGACATTCAGCGACTTGTTGCAACCTCAGGTGCAGTAATCACTGATGGCGTAAAGTGAGCGGGTCCCGAGTTAAACTCGTAACAACTGTGAGGGAGAGGATTGAAGCAGCTACCAATAGTGTGAAGGACTTACTGCTTATTGAAACAAAGAGGGAATGGTACTTGAGCAAGTGGAACCTGGAATGGCCCCTATTGACCAACTGTCAGATATAAGCTAATGTTCTTACTGGGTGCTTTACAGTAGACGTGGTCATAAATTATACAACTGGCTGAGGATCAAGTGAATAAATGAAATGTATTTTGCAGTTAATCCAATTTCTTGTTTTTATTTTTCTTTTCTTTTTTTTTTTTTAAAAGATACACTGGACACTACTTCATCACCACACTGCTGTATTCCTTCTTCTTGGGCTGTTTCGGGGTTGATCGTTTCTGCCTGGGCCACACCGGCACTGCGGTTGGGAAGCTACTCACCCTGGGAGGCCTGGGAATCTGGTGGTTTGTGGACCTGATTCTGCTCATCACCGGTGGACTGATGCCCAGCGATTACAGTAACTGGTGCACATACTACTGAGTGACAGCAAACCGTGACTGAGGACTCGGGCCACTTCTCCGTCTGATATTTATCAGCCTAATAAGGAGGACTCCAGGGACGTGGCCTCAGTCTGACTTGGCTTATTACAAGTGGAATCAGGGATCTCATGAGGGCTCCTCTGGGGTTCCCAGGAGCTCCAGTGAAAAATGAGGAATAATTTGATAACATTAAAATAAATTCACTTCTTGGAGAATGCATAAGACTCTCAGCTTTTACCAGAGCAACAGTAATGATGGTTTTTCCACTTTCTTCAATTCTCGACAAAGGTCACTTTCATGCTTGTAGTTCAGTTCATTTTGTCCAATACGAGTAGAAGAATATGATTCGTTGTTGCCTTTTAGTTCTGGGCTGCTGGAATGGGATTCTTTTTTTTTACTGAATGTCATCCTGCATCCTTAATGTCAGTACTCACAATGGAGAGGAAAAAAAAAATCAGAAAAAGATTAGTATATTTCCAATGTAGCTGCTTTGTTTCACCCACTTTCTAATCAAGAATACAGATACACATGAATTAGGGCACAAGCACAACATGTTACATCAGTTTACTGAAGGATTTAGACATGCAGCTTTCTTTAGCGTCGATGCTCGGTAGATAGGCTTAATCGAAATTGGTTTGCTTTCACAGCACAAACTAACTGCTCCAGAGTTCATTTGGAAGCAAACAGAGGCCCCGTGATCCAAAGGGTGCCTCTGCACCGCATCTGTCTGGGCCCGTTGAACAATTTTTGCTGCCCATTTGGCTCAAAGCTGCTGCTAAAGCTGGTGCAGACGGAGACTGTGTGAGAAAAGGACACAACTCTGGTGGAAGTGTGAAAAAAAACCTACCAAATAAAGGATCTTGTGAGAGTTTGTGGTTTTAGGAGGCCTAGAACAATTCTTGAAATACTGAAACATGTTCCTTGACCAAGGTTATTCTCGTTAATACAAAATAAACTAACACCAGACTTTGTAAATCTTACTCCTGACATGTACACTATAATAATAATACTAATAAATAATAATAATAATAACAACAACACTGAAACTGATTTAAAAAACTGAACTGAATTTAAACCTGTTTAAACTAAAATGAGCAAACCCACTCAGGAAACTAACAGAAACGAAATGGAATAAAAAAAAATGAAATAACTCAAAAATTAACTTAAAATGACTTGAGTAGGGTTATGAACCAAAAACATACGGGTTAGGTTTAGGAGGAAAAAATAACACTCAGAACACACTTTAGGCAGTAAAGGTGCTGGGTTGGATTGAGGAAAGGATCACAGTTTGCTAAAATGCAACAGAACAAAAGCGTCTGGGATGCTTCTAGTCAGCAGCGGGGTCAAACAGGCAAACCATCAGCTAAGCGAGGCACAGTGACTGATGTGCTGCTGGTAGCTTGTTCCCTTAGAGGGTACAGAAGGTCAACATAGCCACCATGGTGTCATCCGCTGGTTAGTGGAGCCCTGTCGCAAAACCTCAAGATGAGCATTTCAGCCGTTGCCGTCTTGGTACTTTGCAACCAGGTGTGATGAGCAAAGATTGACTGACTGGCTGGGAAGCTGCAAACTCAGGTGAGCACAGCCTGGATAAGAGACCTTCCTGACACTTAAAATGACCAAAAATGACAAAATGGACTTCAAGTTTTATTCAGTATGACCCAAAATGAGTGACTGAGCCCATAAACTCATCAGGAAAGTGTTTACTGAGGTCAAAGCCAAGACCGTATAGGACCCTAAGTCTTTTTGGAGTATGTGGCCATAATGCTTTTGCTCATCTGCCTATTAGGAATGTGAAATTATTACACTTCATTTATGTAGAGCCTTTCAAACAATGTCAAACCTACTCAAAGCAAACTGAGCTGTATTATTAAATGAAATTATTAAATGAGTATAGAGGATAAGATCTAAACACTGGGCTTTTTTTGGAAAGCATTTTTTTGTGAGATCATGCGGTAACCATGGTAATGCATCTGAGTCATTTAAAACGTAGATGCAACAGAGGGGCTGCTGACTTTGTATTATAAGCCTTAAATTTCAGCAGTGAAAAGAGTGCAATAACTGAAACGGCAGCCAACAGTAATGACCCCTCCTTTAATAATAACATCACAAAATATTTTTTTTTGTCTCTGCTTTCTGCAGAAGTCCTAAACACAGACATAAGGTGCAGCACTGTGCTGTATTTGGCCTCTTTTTCACGATTGTAAACTCACAATCTTTTGTTTTATAAATGACAGCAAAGTCTACTGGAATATGTTATTTTTATCTTCAGGGAATACCGATGGAGGTTCTCCTCTGTTGTGAAAGGTGGCAACTGTTTCAGTGTTCAAACTGATGGTGAGTGAATCTCTGGCTTGCTCCTGTTTTTCCCCTGAAATAACTCAGCCCTGCCCGGCACAGGAGATCATTTGTGTGCTGTTTCCTGTTGCTGCTCTTCATTTTTGTGAAAATCCAGAACTGACAGACAACAGTGTGTTTTTCTTGGTTCAAACGGTATGAACGGTATGAAGTCCAGTTTGGGGAATCTGTGCTTTCATTTCTGATGTCTGTCTTTCCTCGGATTTTTGGTTCTTTTCTCTTTATGCAGTTTCCTCTTCTGGACTTTTTTTTTTTTTTAGTGATGTCCAGTAAAGACAGTGAAGCGGACTTCTTTCCTTCTTGTGGTCGGGAGGGAAGATTGGAACATGTCTGCATGGTATCAGCTATGGCATGTTTGGTTCAAGTATAGACAGTATAAAGGTGGACATGGTCACAGTGACCTCACTCACTGGTTTGTGTCATGGAGCCTCGAGTGGTTTTGCTGTCACCGTTTTTAACCATTGAGCGTATCTCAGATAATCCTGCTTTCTGAAAGTTAGAACAAAGGACTTAGTGTGACCCAAAATGAGCAACTGAGCCCATTAACTCATCAGGAAAGTGTTCACAGGGGTCGAGGCCGAGGGTCAGTTTCCCATAGCGTTCTAAAGGACCAGGAGTATGTTTGCAGCCTCGTGGTAGCTTCACTTTTTCACTCGTCCATATTTTATATGGACTGTGGATTCAAGCCTACATCAGTGGGTGTATCACATAAATTACAAAGTCACATATTATTAATAGTAGGGTACTTTTATCTGCCCACTTATCCATTCCTTAAGTGGTACATTTTACACCAAATTTATCTCAGTTGGGGACCAGCACTAGGCGTAGCTTGTGACTCCCTGAGGCTGTGTTTGTGTCTCCGCCCAGAATCACACGGGGGAGTGTTTCCATGAAAGGTTTTAACCACTGCACCACAGAGCCACTAGAGTCACACAATAATTTACGCTGATAAAAAAAGAGAGTCTTGAAAAATTTGCAGTGTTCCTGTCTCATTCCAACAACTTGGAGCACAGCTGCAGTCCTACAGTTGTGTCAGATCATCTAGTGTGACGACAAAGAGGACAGCCTTTCCATTTGTGTTTGGGGGGGGGGTGGTAAGTGTGTGTCAGCCTCTAAGGATCACATTTTGAAGAAGCGCCTGCAAAACCTTGTCACTCTGAGGGAACTGAAGCTTGTTGTTTGGCTTTGTGGTCGAGGAGAAGCCATCACTGAGCTTTCTACATTCAGAGCCGGTTACACTCCTAGATGTAGAGCTAATGTACGCAGACTAAAAGGGGAAGGTTTATTTCTTTTAATGCAAAAGTACTCTAAAAAGTAGTTTGTTTTTTTTTTAGTTGGTAATGCTATAAATTAGCAGTTTACATTTTAATGGCATTAATTATGCAATATAATAAGTAACTTTTTAAAGTAACTTGACCCTCTAATATCCTTGACAGCTTGTAGATGCTGTGAGTGTCTCAGAAATAGGAAATTGAAAGACACACAATCTTCCTGTGCTTTACATTAGTGCAAATTACCTACAACCAATTTACAATCACCAACTGAGCTAACATGCACATTCATTTTTGTGAAATGATAGGAAACGCACTTCAGCATTGATGGGCCCTAAATCTGCATGCTTATGCGGCTCAGTTCACTTTATTGCCCACGATTTAGAAAACTGAACAAGAGTCTTCCGTTCCAGTTAAAACGCTTAACAGGTTTCTTAAAAATACTCTTTCATCTCCAGAGGGCAACAATCCTACATGAGTTATCACTTCTTTCATCTGTCAAGTTACTAGACAGCCCAGCACCGACCCCTCACTTGCCTCTTCCACTGGAGGTGTCTGAATTCTGTATTTATATATATTGCAGTTTTCTTTAAATTTAATATGTTCCATCTGCACTTAGACTGATTGACGTTGGAGCTCCAAGCAAGCAGCAAAGTCCCATTAGTTGCGTTTCAGGTGTTGGAAGTAGTTCTGTATTAAGTCGAGGTGTTTTTAAAACTTTTGGGAAAACAAAGGAATACTACAAAACTCTGCTCTGTGGGAGCGTTTGCCTCCGAAGCCTGATCTTGTCCTGATGTCTTAAACTAAAACCAATTTTGATCTCCGTTGACTTTCAGTAGCGAGGCTCAGGTCTTGCATTAAATATTCAAATCTTCATCTCCCACTTTGTTAAATTTCACATCTTTACCGGAACCCCGGGGTTTATGTGCTATTCCATAGAGAGAGCTCATTTCATTACCTAAGGATATGTAAAAACCCTCTTAGCTCTCGTCATAAAAAGTTGAAGAAGACACGATCGTCAACGTGACGACTCATCCGGCAGCAGGAGTGCGCTTTCAGCAGGCAGTATAATTTCAGCTGGCTAAACATCTTTTGTCGAGTGAAGCATTAAAACACTGCTTTACATAATTCAATTTTCCACTTCATTCATAGCATGGAAGTTAATATACTACTACTACTTATAATGGAAAAGATCTGAACAGAGTTTTTTTTTCATGTACCACATCTATGTTTTAGTCTGATGTCTCCCTTAAAGCCCTGCACATTTGACCTGCATTAGATACGAAGACATGTTGTTCATGCCTGTTTTCAGCCATGTAAGATATTGTAAATAATATTGATCCAGCCGATGGAAGCATCACTTGAGCTGGGTGTTATGTTCTTTAACTTTGATGCATTACACTGCTGATATGTTTCATGTAAGTAAAAAAAAATAAAAAATTCCTGCGAATGTAGGTAATGTATTTTGTTGAGACCAATATTCTTTTTGCGGCCTGTTTCCTGTACTCTTTAGCTTTTAAATCAAGTTGCACGTGTGCTCATAGAAAGTCCAATTTTCCATTTTCTGATGGTGGAAAGGAATCCATTGTTAAGTCCTTATGAACCAATAAAAAGTATCTGGGACTTTGTGTTCTTTACATTCACTTTATTAGATTTATTGGACTCTAGTTAGTGCTGCGGGTAGACTACCAATAAAAAAGATTGTTGTCTCTTCTCGGTGCTCTCAACATTTTAACTGAGGTCATAAGTTCAGATTGACTGAGCAGCATGAAGTCCGACAGTGATTTGGTAGGATTACAAAACATTTTGAACAGGAAAAAAATTGATAAAATCAGAGAAGCAGCAGCAAAGTTTTACACTTCCATCCAGTGACACTAAAGCAAGACTACAGAAGATTTTGAGAGAAATTGATGGAAATGTGTCTAAATTGATTTTAAGCAGTTCTCCTATGTAGGAAAAGAGGTTAAACTGGGATGTGTAATGTGGGGGGGGGGTTCTGTGGTTTCAGGGTTATGTGGGTGAAACAGGCAACATGTGCTGCATTTTATTTATTGTACAGCTGCAATAAGTAGAAGTTCTTAGACCTAAGAATTGCATTCTAACTGAACGTGTGATGGTGTCACCAATGTCTTTGAAAAGAGGAAATACACATGTATGAACTCCACAGGACTATTGTCCATATAACTGTGATTTAGGCCAGCGTGTCTGGTTACAGGATGTTTTGGCAGGACTTGAGCCAAAGCCAAATAAAGGTCACCATCATTTTAATAAATGTATTTTATTTTATTTCATTTTATTTGAGAATTGTTCAAAAAGTATTTTAATCAGTGGCTGACTGGGGTTTCATTTAGTCAAACCTTAAACACAGTCTCAGTCATTTCAAACCTGTGTTGCGAAACCCTAAACACTGGCAGCAGAATGCAAACACAACTCCAACACTGCTGTCAGCTGTTACACACAGCAACTCACAATTGAACACACGTGCAAAGGCCAACTGGGCAGGATAAAAGTCAGTTCAGTGTGCAGGTGGCACATGTGCATCTATGATGGACAGACACACAAAGAGGCAGAGGAGGAAGAGTGCGTGTGAGAGGTGGAGGACAACTGAGAACAGTCATCACCGATGAGATAAGGGGCAACCACTGCACACCATGTCCTTGTCCATGGGATGACCATGAGGGGAGCAGGACAAAGGGTCCAAACCAATCTATGCAGATTCTCTGTGGCAGCATTTTCAGGACATCAAGAAGAATTTATTGTCATTATACGTCAAGACATACAATGAAATTATGTTCCAGAACACCCATCCAAGAAATACAACCAACAAAATAAAATCTGCGATGTGCCTGTGTTATATTTATTTATTTTTATCTATATATATTTTAAGGCTTTAAAAACCTTTCCCACTCTCCTACCACAACTTAAATAATGAAGATGATGAATTATGTAGCTGTGCAGTACTGATGGCGATGAAGGTGATGACAATGAGATGAATGTACAGTACTGCACAGCCAAGAAGAGCATTACAACTCTTCTGAAGGCACCACTTCATCAGGTGGTGCAGTATCTTCACCGTCGGCCGTAACTTCTATTTCTGCTAAAGGCGTAACTGATTTCTTCATCCAAGTAATGAATATAGTTACGGGGAGTTATATAAATACTTAGAGTATATACCGGAAAATCCCATGATATAGTGAAAAATTTGCAATGTGAATTTTTTTTTTTAAAAACCAAAACCCACGATACAGTGAAGCCACAATAAGTGAACTGCAATATAGCGAGGGATGACTGTAATTATGAATTACAATAGTCAAGCCTAGAAGTAATAAATCCATGATTTAGCTTCTCAACATCACTATGAGACAGGATGTTTCTAATTTTAGATATATTGCACAAATGCAGGAACGCAGTTCTACAGATTTGTTTAATATGTGCATTGAAGGACAAAATGACTCCCAAGATTTCTCACAGTGTTATGGGAGGCCAAGGTAATGCCATCCAGAGTAAGTATCTGGTTAGACACTACATTTCTAAGATTTGTAGGGCAGAGTGCATTAACCTCAGTTTTATCTGAATTTAGAAGCAGGAAATTAGAGGTCAAACCACTGCAGTGCAGTACCTTTAATACCTAAGGCATGCGCTAATCTCTGCAATAAAATGTTATGGTCAACAGTATTGAATGCTCCGTTGAGGTCTAGCAGAACAAGCACAGGGATGAGTCCACTGTCAGAGGCCATACGAAGATCATTTGCAACCTTTACTAATGCTGTTTCTGTGCTGTGCTGAATTCTGAAACCTAAATGAAACTTTTCAAATAAACCATTCCTCTGCAGATGATCAGTTAGCTGTTTTATAACTACTCTTTCAAAAATTTATGAGATAAAAGGAAGGTTAGAGATTGGCCTATAATTAGCTAAGACAGCTTACTTGAGTGGTACTCCCACCTTGAAGGCCTGTGGTACGAAGTCATTAATAAAGATAGATTGAGCATATTTCACATTGAAGCATTCATTAATGGTAGGGCTTCTTTGAGCAGTCTACTAGACTCTACTGGCTAGAATCTAGTGGCTTGAAGGAAGTAACTATTGAAGTTAACTCAGAAAGATCAATTGGAGAGAAAGAGTATAAGTAAATATCAGTAGCATTAAAATTAGCTGTCCATAATTATACATCAGTGAGACGGTTGTGAATAAAGTATAGGACTGCAATTTGACTGCATATACAGGTTTTAGAGCAACATATCCTCCCATCCAGGCAACTTCTTGTTCAGAGAAGTCCTTGCATATTTCAGTGAGACAATTTTAAATTGCATTCCAACATAATGGCTTCAGGCTAGAAGAGTCAGGGTGCTGAACAGGCTTGTCTGCAGTCCAGATACCTGTGGTGTCGACTTGGTTTGGAGATTACCACCATGACTGTCCCCAACCATCTTGCAGCCACAGCTCCATGCTGCGGCTTCCACAATGGAGGTGCGGATCATGGTCCATTCAGACTCAATGTCCTCAGTCTCCCTCGGAATGCTGTCGAAGGTCTACTGGAGGTGGGAGTTAAGGATCACATGGACTGGGCCTCTGCCAGGCAGTCTCAGTGCATCCCGACTATACGTTTAGGTGCCCGAGGTCCAGCATCCTCCCCTGCCACCTGATCCAACTTAGGCTGAGCATTGTTGTGCACCATAAAGAACTCAGGACCCACTGCAATAGTGTAGGGGCTGACAATGGGTCCAAGGATTCCTAATGGCAGTCAGGGAGCTGTTGCCTAACCTGCAGAGGTCTGTGCATCCCTCCATGGATATGCCTTCCCAGTCCATTGGTGACCCACCACCAAACCAGTTATACTGAACAATGTTACCAGCAGCATAATGTTCTCCACGGCTTCTCCGGACCCTTGCATGTCTGTCACATGTGCTCATGGTGAACCTGCTCTCTGAAAAGCACAGGGCACTAGTGGTGGACCTGCCAATTCTGGTATTCTGTGGCAAATGCCAATTGGCTCCACGGTGCTAGGCAGTGAGCACAGGGCCCATTAGAGGAAGTTGGGCCTTCAGGCCACCCTCCTGAAATCTGTTTTTCATCAGATTATTTAGTCAGAAACATTGACATCAGTGGCCAGCTGGAGGTATTTTTTGTAGGCCTCTGGCAGTGCTCATCATGTTCTTCCTTGCAGAAAGGAGCAGATAACGGGTCCTGCTGATGGGTTATTGACCTTCAACGGCCCTGTCCAGCTCTCAGAGTAACTGCTTTTCTTCTTCTCCATGCTACTGATACTGTGGTGGGCGATACAGCAAATGTTCTGGCAATGGCCAGAATTTTTTTAAATTAGTCAGAATTTTAATTGACTTGATTCTATATTCTGATTAAAATCTGGTAACTAGGTGGTGAAAGGGGATTACTGCAATCTAATTTCTTGACGTAGTTCCAGGTAGGCTGCACATTTATTAGGCACGAGCCTCCCGAAGGGATCAATGAGGAGCCTATTAGATTTGCTTGCTCGAAAAACAAAAAAGGGTCAAAGTCGAGTGCTTTGTGCTCAACTTTGACAACGGACCCTGAAACAAGTTAGGTCAGGTCGAACGCCTCTTGAAAATGTATATATAGGGTGAATTCGCTTGTGCGATGAAATTGGGTCAATGACGAGCACAACACGACAACGTTGGTTGGGTCAAGCACTGTACGAAAACATATATATGAATGAGACTGGAAAAGTGCATAATTGGAATTGTTAGAGGCTGTCATTATTATTCTTTATTATTCTTATTCTTTCTGACTAAACGATTGCTAATTTGAGCCCCCTAACATACAGGTGCTGGTAATAAAATTAGAATATCATGAAAAAGTTGATTTATTTCAGTAATTCCATTCAAAAAGTGAAACTTGTATATTATATTCATTCATTACACACAGACTGATATATTTCAAATGTTTATTTCTTTTCATTTTGATGATTATAACTGACAACTAATGAAAACCCCAAATTCAGTATCTCAGAAAATTAGAATATTGTGAAAAGGTTCAATATTGAAGACACCTGGTGCCACACTCCAATCAGCTAATTAACTCAAACACCTGCAAAGGCCTTTAAATGGTCTCTCAGTCTAGTTCTGTAGGCTACACAATCATGGGGAAGACTGCTGACTTGACAGTTGTCCAAAAGACGACCTTTGACACCTTGCACAAGGAGGGCAAGACACCAAAGGTCATTGCTAAAGAGGCTGGCTGTTCACAGAGCTCTGTGTCCAAGCACATTAATAGAGAGGCGAAGGGAAGGAAAAGATGTGGTAGAAAAAAGTGTCCAAGCAATAGGGATAACCGCACCCTGGAGAGGATTGTGAAACAAAAGCCATTCAAAAATGTGGGGGAGATTCACAAAGA
>JAMQGT020013811.1:0-33049 GCA_024447675.2 Pterophyllum scalare | reverse complement strand
AATTTTTCTGCTTCGGCTTTTTCGATAGGCTGCTGCTGTGGGAGCAGAAGTAAGAAGCTTCTTCAGCATTCGTTCGCCGCTGAGTGTCACGTTACCCATATGGCGCTCTACATTCTAAAATCTAAATCAATACCACAAGGGTTTTCATCAATTGATTTATAATTTCCTCTACCCCTCATAACTGAAGTAGCACGCTCTGATTGTCAGGCACTAATGACCTGCTAACCATTTGAAAGCAGCTGAATTCCTACAAATGTTATGTCAATAAGATGGATTTATATAGAAATAGGTGTTGCATATAAATGTATTGAAGTAAATCAATGAGGTCTCATGACGTGATGGGTGTTTAAATGCAAGTCAATCAATGATCCACTTACTGGCACTTGGGGATTCTTGAATCGATAAGCAAAATGATCGGAGTGGCTCATCAGTGGAGCACAGCAGATTCGATTTTCTATTCATATGACCATGTGGAATATCCAAGGTGTGATTATGCTACTGGGTGGTCTGCCTCTCCTTCCATCATTAAAGACGACGTTCGCAATGAGAAAATATACATTTGTCTTTTCGGTGCTGGATGGATTGACATGACAAAGTTATGAAGGAGGTATAGTTCAAAGACAAGGTTGTAAAATATTAAGTAGAAGTGAAAGTCTTGATGATGAAAGTGATCGAATTAGCTTTTGCCAAGTCTTTAGAGATTTGGGTATGTTTCGAATCAAGGTCGCTCCACTGAAATGCCCTATTTTTCTATGCAGAATAGCGATACTAATCAAAAAATGTTCTATATAAGATACTTTCTGTGGAGTATCCCAGTGAGTGAGTATACCGATAATGAGCACAGCTGGAGACGAGAGAATAATGCTTTTTGAAAAATCGCCTCAATCACTGAAAGAATGCAGTAAAAGAGATGCGAGGCTTTTTGTAGGTGCCAGATTAGACTCTGGTGTCTCATTTTAAAGATTTTGGTGGAATATTACTCACAAATGATGCTGGGCTTGGGCTTTAAGGGTATTGCATAGTGGGGGTGAGGGGGGGGAGCATTATCTTTTCAAAGATACCTTTCTATGGAGAGAAAATTGACTCAAAATGTTTGTTTCTGTAATGCTGGATTTGTGCGTAACTCAAATATCTGTGCGTCTGTAATGCTGGACTTGTGCGTAACTTGCTGGATTTGTAATTTTTTGTAATACACGAATCACTTGATACACACGGACAAAACTAAAGTTACGCACGAATCATATTCATGTTCATATTGTTTTGTAATGCTTAGATACATACCCACTGATCTTGGTTAAGCTGTACTGTCTTAGCTACCAACAGCTGAAGTAGCTTATCTGACATAAAGAAGAGTTCTAGCTAACAGAGAAACCCCGAACAATACTCAGATGACCCAGCTTTGCACCAGCATTTAAACGCACCAAGTTACACACGAATCTGGGAGCTCTCCGGAAGCGTGAAATGTGTCTCAAAAACTTTGTGCAGTCGTAACTTTAGTTTTGTCCGTGTGTATCAGGTGATTCGTGCGTAACTTTAGTTTTGTCCGTGTGTATCAGGTGATTCGTGTATTACAAAAAATTACAAATCCAGCAACTTGCTGGATTTGTAATTTTCTTCGCACAAGTCCAGCATTACAGACGCACAGATATTTGAGTTACGCACAAATCCAGCATTACAGACACACAAACCTTTTGAGTCAATTTTCTCTCCATACCTTTCTCAGTTCTCTAAGCATAAAATTCGATGGTGCAGGATCGTCAATTAGCATACTGCAGATGTGGCTACTCTAGACACCAGTTGTCAAGTCATTCTCATAAATTGCAAACCCATCTCTCTTTACCTCACCACAAAAACTTTTATGCTATTGTACAAACATTTGTCTCTGTTTCATAGTGAATACTCCTCACTTCCTGACTATAAAGGGAGTGGAAGTCAATGCTGGACAGACTGCATCTTTTCACTGCACCGTCAATGGACACAAGCGAGACAACTTCCGCCTCTGGCTTCAGGTAAGAGATGTTATCTTGTTTTTTTTTACACTGTAGATCAAAGTGTGAAATCAGTATTCACATTTTTCAACAAATGAAGAAACAGTAGGAGTATTTTTATCATTCTTACACAGTCAGTGTTCTTCTTGTGCCTGTATGGTTTTCTCTGGGTTCTCTCCATTTCTCCGTTTTCTCCAATAGTGTCCAGTTGTTAACTAGTGAGCAAAATAAGTAGTTAAAAGTACTTCAAGTTTGAGAGGTATATCAAATGTTGAGATTTGAGGTCCAGTCAGCCACATGTTTTTGTTATCCTACAGTCGAACTTGATTCTATTTTTGCTTTCTTTTTGGAACCAAATCTGATACTTGGTTGCCAGCCTGACAGCCAGTTTTAAAGTGTTCCTTTCAGGAAACACCAGCAGCTTTTGAACGCATCATAGACAATTTCAAGCTGAGACATTCACGCTTTGCTTTATTTTTGCCCTTGTTTTTGAGATTTCACCTGCTCGCCAGATTTTCCAGAGACCTTTGCGTCTGGGAGGTTGGGGATTAGGGTTGTTTCAGATCACTGCAGTATTGTCTTAACCTATATAAATGTGGGCTCTGTGGATACTGTGTACTATATCCGGCACAACTGTGCTGCACAGCAGTCTTGAATTGACCTTGTTCTGAGCAGTGAAGGTAGTGCATCTGGCAGACATAACCCTGCTGGCTCTGCTGCTAAGCACACTGTCACACATGTGATCAGTGGGAGCATGACGCTGGGTAAAGGTCCTCTGCCAGGTACTCCATCATTTTAACAAAACACTGTCCTCATTAGCACAGGAGCTGGAAAACAAACATTAAGTGAAGTCCCCCGATGACAGTAATGAAGAAATATTTCTAATGAACAAATGTCCCCCATCTGCCTGCTGTGAGGGGTGACAGCTGGGGAGAGCCCACTGTGTGTGTGTGTGTGTGTGTGTGTGTGTGTGTGTGTGACGCGTGTGCATTCCAGTGTGATAAATGTATCCCTACTATCAACCACCAATGGGAATGAAGGGACACAAACAAACATGCACAAGAACAGGCGACAAGTACACTCAACCGGAGTTTTTTAAACACACAAGGTCAGGCCACTTTGCTTATTAAACCTTTCCATTTTGGAGGCTCACTTGTGTGTTTGTCTCGGTTCCAAACAGGGCATGGGTGGACGGGAGGCCCCAATGAAAGCCACTAAACCTTGGAACAACCGCCGCTTCATAGGCACTTTCGATGTGGAGAACACAACCAAGGGCGACTCAGGCCGCTACCGCTGCATTGTCCACTCAGACAAAGGGGTTGGAGTGTCCAATTATGGTGAACTAACCATAAAACGTGAGTATTTGTCCCAAAGCAAAGAAAAATACAAACCCGGCCTATTTCAGTGAAAACAAGGCAGAAAGCAGGAATGCTTTCCATACGCACGACCTTCATGCATTCAGCAAAGTTAACAGGAAATAAACAGGAACTGCTGCGTGTTTGTAGATGACAGTGTCCTCTAAGGCAATACTAAAAATACTAGCTTTTTATGTTGATTTGTTATCCAGAGGACTTTAATACTTCCTCTGTAAAGGTTGTCCTTGACTGAGCACAATCCCCCCTGAAAGATCACAAATGCAAGAGGCACCAAGGTTTACAGTAACCTCACTGATATTTCACTCCTGCAGTCATTTGATATGAATTTATGGAGTCGTCCGAAGCTAAATCCAGCAAGGCCTCTCTTTCCTACAGCCCTATAGCCCAGTAATGGCCACCTATATTTCTTCACCTCAATTTTCTCCTGTGCTCTCAATTGAATTTATGGTCCTGATTTTTTTTTTCTCTTTCCTTTTTCTTTTTTCTTCTTCTTCTTCTTCTTCTTCTTTTTTTGTCTTCAAGCTTTATGTGATTGATAGGTTTAATCCTGGCTGTCCAGATCGAGGTCTGTCAATCATGTGAGAATGGCTGGGCCCAGACACAGCAGAGCGTAGAGGGAGATAAAGTCTCTCTGCCTGAGTGTATCAGTGGGTTTCAGTGGTGTACTCAAAGAAAATTTACTGACACATTGGAGGCACTCAAAAACCACACTTGTGCATAAATTCAGCAGCACAATCACTTGCACATCCTCATACTTGCACAAACCTACAAGAGAGCAATATTTTTGCTGATAACTGCTTCCAGTGTGTTACTGTATGGATATTTTCTTCTCACTCAAGACAAACCTCTTAAATTTAAAGTGCTTTCATCATAAATATTTAAAATATCGTAATTTTCTAAATTTAGGCATGTATCAAATCTTGTAAGTCATTCCACTTTAAATTCAACAGAGATGTCACACTTCGGTGACTTTAGCATAAGCCAGCTCATTAAAAGAGGAAAAGAGGCGTTTTCACACTTATGAGTGTCGCACATAAAATGCTGATATCTCCCCTTATCGTACCAGTCATAAAACAAGTGCTTAACCCTCCTAGCAATAAGTCTGAGTTGTAAATCCTCTTTAAATGTGTATTCACCGTGCCCGTGACTCGTTTTTGGAGGAGTGACCATGGAGTGATTCTGTGGATTATGAGTCTGCTACAGTCATATGCTGGCTCCCCCCACCCCACCGCTCCCCTCATTACCATACACTGCCTTTTCCTTCAACATGAGGAGAGTGAATGCTTGATTATCCCTGATAATCACTTCTGCCTTTCATGCCAGTGTTCCATCAGATTTATGTGCCTATGTGGAAGTGCGCTGCATGTATTTGCAGAGTGCTATAGAGATTGGCCCAGAGCAGCACCCTTCCGGTGCCCCCCTTGTGATGAGCTTCTCCTGTAGTGCAGCCAGTGGTTTTGAAAGAAGGATAATTACTCCTTGTCCAAATGCTGGCTCTTTTCTTCGCCTGGTTAGAATCACCTGGAGCCTGCAAGCATTTGCTGGGCTCTAACATAGTATACTTGGCCATGCTGCAAGCTGAACAATGCTGAGGTGCAACTGTGCCGGCACTAATGAGAGTAGCCACCGAAAATCAGCCAGCCAAGCTCCTCATTTTCCCGTGGCCACCTCTTCTCATATTAGGAGCAGATCAATTCTTTACTCACAGCAGCCCACTTAGAAAAGTGCACATCATAATGAGGACTTCTTGCATCTTAACAAGAGAGGATCAGGGGATGTAACAGGCGACTGAAAGAAGGATTTATAAACGATGAGGTCTAACCTAACAACAGAGGAGAGCGGCAGCCCTTATTATTGCACTCTGTGTGCTGGATGGCAAATGGGTAACAAGGTGTGTGAGCGTGTGCACGATGTATTTTTAGCTTTGAAACAACTAGCTGGTTGATCATTAAGTTGTTAGAAACACAATTTTAAATAAATATAGTGAACAGTCTAATCTTTTAGGTCAGTTTTTGAGCAAAAGTGCATAGATTGTATATAACTGATAGACATAGGCACTGTGGCATCACCCACTGATTAGCGTATACCACTTTATCCTAATTTTTCTACTCTCACGGGGACCGTCATTTACAGCATGAACATCATGTTGTATTAAATAAAACTTATACCTAGCAATTGAGACCATGAACTTATGAGGAAAGTGCTTACTGAGATAATAGGTGAGCGAACCAAAGGGTTGTTTGCCCACTTCTTTTTGCAGTCGTCGCTCCCTACTAGGGGATAAATACAGGTTTAACACGGTTAATTAAAACACCAACTTAGGGCAGCATTTTTTTTTTAACTGCAATTTTATGTCTAAGATTAAGCACCGAATAAAGCTATAATCGTCAGTTTCCAGTCTTACTATAATGGTTTTCCTTTTGGTTCATGTGTATGTCATGATTTTTAAATTTTTTTTTTTTGCATGTACATAGATGTGCAGTTGTGTGATTGGGTGCAGGCAGGCAGGTGCTGTGGTAGAAGAGGACGCAGCTGTTGCCAGGCCGTTTGCCTGTCTGGTCAACATCATGACAACAGCTGCTCGCTGACCCTCGCGTATGGCTGCCACTGTCATCTGTGCACGGTCGCACATTTCCAGCTAGCACTGGGCTCAGCTTGAAGACCTTTCCAGGGCCCCGCTGCTGAAAAGCTGCCCTACTAAGGCTTAAACATTGGGAAATGAGTTGTTAATATCCTGAAGTGTTCCAGCACTTGAGTGCATTTCACACCAGTAATCCGTTATTTTCAGTGCATCTGCTATGGCTGTTGAACAGAGGATTACTGCACCTACAGGAATTATTTCATCACCATAAGCTGCTGTTCCTTTTGTGAAGCAGTAACTTTTCAAAGTTAAATGAAATGCTTATTGCTGTAATACATCATGCTGTTTAGTCTTTTGCAGAAATGGTCTCAAGTGACAGCAGCAAAAATAGAACTGAATGGCACTGGTGGCATCCATGCGTTATAGTGCATATGAAAGCATTTTCTCTGCAAAGAACAGAAAAATGTTTGGATGACTAAGTAGCTCTTGCTTGGTGGCTTATCGGAGTCATTTTTATTAACCCATTGGTTGCATTTTGTGCTATGCGGCCTCTGTGAATCATCATGACTGAGTCAGCAGCTATAAAGTTTGCCATATTTTGTGGGCCATTTGGTCTTGTGCATCACAAGGTGTTATTGAAGAATGAGTGTGTTGACAAATGTGTCAAAATCTGGTAATGGTTATATTATGTGTTTGTGTGGAGGCAGGATAATGTATTAAGTTCCTGAGTTGTGCTTTTGGGAGGTTTTTTTTAAACTTTCTTTTATGACAGAGTGCTGTTCTCTGAAACCAATATTGTCACATTTGATCTTTTCAAGCATTAAAAAAAAATAATTTCATCATACTGATAGTGCAGGGTGAGCATGTGCTGTTTTCTGTTGCTTAAATTAATCTGAGCATATTGCCACTTAACTCAGTTAAATCCCTTTTAGGGCAAAGCAACAGACGATAAAAGATGATCAAAACAAGCCAGCGGTTTAACCCGGATTTTGGGTCACCTTATTTTCCTGTCTGGCTCCAGCATGCAGACTGGTGCACAATGTGTAAGTGTAAAAGAAGACCTGGTGGATTATATGGTTCGCTTTAGGTGATGTTTGACAGCAACACTGGAAGCTTGGATTAGTGGGAGTTTAGGGACCTGCAGCTGAGGTCACCGTGGGGTAACCATCTGCTGAAGAAGAGCCTCCAATTCTCTGGACACCTCAGCCTGCTCCTCATTTGCCTGGGACTTCTGCCTCTCCATGACAACTCCATGAGAAGCAGCTGGGTGACTAATGGTATTATTCTGTTACGTGTACCCTCATTAGAGCTACTCACTGGGGTCGCTGGGACATGTAACTATTGTAGTATGTGACAAGGGTAGATTCCTAAGCAATTCCTTAGCCGTTGGTCATAGCTCTGTATTTTTTGACAGTGGCAGGTTTTTTTTGGTTGTACTAGGAGACCTTTATTCAGAGGGTGAAAGAGATTCTGTGCCTTTCTGTCTGAATGTTTGAGTGGTAATTTGAACAAATTTTCACATGGATTCAAAAAAGAAAAAAATCCAATATTTTTTATTAAAAATGAAAATTTAGCATGTTCTGTAAATCACTGTGACCTTTTTGAGATTTTCTTTTTTTCAAAACTGACTTAAAACTGTAAATACAGAAGTATAAACTAGTATTACAGACTTCAGAAGTTTCTATTGGCAACTGCTCAAATGTTACTGCAGCAACCTCTTATGTGGTTATGATAAAGCAGTCCTGAAAATACAGTTTTGGGGAATGGTGACATTTCAAGAAGAACTATTAAATAAGAAATGGCACAAGGTTTATGTTAGATTAGGGAAATACTGGTGACATAACAAAGAGAAGGCTGTCTTCAAGGTTGCCATGGAAGATTACATTTGTCTGAAAGAATTAAACTTTATTTTTAAGATTTTTTTTTCCTGTCAGTTCAGACATTAAAGGTTAAAGTTATAGACTCTAAATAGATTATATTCCATTTGTTACACTTATTTTTCCCTGCCTTCAACGTCTTATTTTCTTGTTTTTTTTTTTTTTGTTTTTTTTTAGAGAAGGTCTTAAGGGTAAATGAGCCAAACTTCTGCAAATTTTTTCCACTTGGTACAGCATTAAATAAATCTCTGATTTTGTTCAGTCAACTGATCCATTTCAGTCTACTTAAGTAATGACAGCTATCATTACTTACAAGTTGTGTTTTAAATATGTTAATATTGTTTTAGGTTAACCTCACAGCAGAACATAACACTATTTCGTAAGTATAACAGTCAGTATAACACTCAAAATGAAAGTTTTCCTATATAAAGCCTTTTGCCTTTAACCATTAATATGTTTAATGCACTTCTAACTTGAGAGACTTTTTCTTTTTTCCACCACTACAAGCCTAGTCTCTTCAAATATTCTTTAAATTAAATTTAAACACATAGAATAACTTTGTTTTTCACAGGCAGAATTAAAACGTCCTTATTTAAAACCACCTATACTGTATCTCTTCATTTATACACTATGTAGACAAAAGTATTGGAATACACCTCTTGACTGTTGAATTCAGGTATCTTTGAGAGGCATATTAAAATCAAGCACCTTGCCGTGCTGACTGCCTTTACAAATATTTGTGAAAGAATGAGTTGTTCTAAATAATTCACAGAATTCAAGTATGGTACTGTAATAGGATGCCACCATTGCATCAAGTTGTTTCTGAAAAAATTCTTGCCTATATTTTTTACATGATGAACTGTAAGGGGGCACGGTATTATTGCAAAGTGGAAGTGTTTCAGAACTCACAGCAACTGTGACATGAAGTGGCTGTGTGCCAAGGTGCATATTGTGTAAGAGTCATCAATGCTTTGCTGACTCGATAACTGCAGCGTTCCAACCCTCGCCTGGCATTAACAGCACAAAGACTGAGCACCAGGAGCTTCATAACAAAGCTTTACCAAAAGAAAGCAGCTTGTGCAGGTGGCCCAGCACTTTTGTCCATGTAGTGTATTCAGCTATTCTGGATTATTTTAAGTGATACTTGGCAAAATTATTGTTATCAATGGCATTTTTCTTCAACATGTCACAGAACATTAACTACCTAAAGTTATTTTCCACATATGGTTCCTTACTGTATGAGTATATACCACAGTTGAGATACTGAGAAGTTTTGTGTTGGAGTTTTGTGTTTTTTAGGCCTACCGCTCAACTCTTTTTAGCTTTAAACAAAATGACAAAATCCTACAACAGTCATAAGTTTAATAAACCCCCTCTCAGAATCAACTACTTTCCCATAGTCCTCTGATCTGAAATGAATACATTGTTTAATGGGAGCAGCATTTACCAAGGTCTGGGTAACTTTATTTACACCTCTGTAAGGAGCTGCCATCACTTTTACAATGTATGTGATTACATGGCAGAGTGTACTACTGATGAGAGATTCCATTCATCAAGCTGGAACTATTGATTGTTACAGGGCTCTTGTTGAATACCTTGAATATTTGAAAACATAAAGATATTCTTCGTGTGCTTCAAGAGAATTTTGATGTGGTTGATTTGGTTTAAAAGAAGGTATTGATTTTGGGCCTCCTTGTTCACTTGCAAGTATTCTGCACAGACCTTTTCTTCCATGTGATTTACACAGACTAAAAGTACATAATTGCTTCTTTTTTTTAATTGTGAAAATCTTCCACAATTACAGTTTGATTACTTATTGTCACTGACAAAAAATCTTTATTTTCCTAGAGCCCCCAGTGCCTATTGCACCACCCCAGCTGACTGCTGTTGGTGCCACCTATCTTTGGATCCAGCTCAATGCCAATTCCATCAATGGAGATGGTCCAATAATTGACAGGGAGGTGGAATACCGGACTGTGTCAGGGACCATGTATGACCTGCAGCCTGTAGACAAGACCACACACAAGATTGGCCACCTGGATCCAGACACTGAGTATGAAATCAGTGTCTTGCTAACCAGACCTCTGGAGGGAGGCACTGGAGCTCCTGGACCTCCTCTAAGGGCCAGGACCAAATGTGCTGGTAAGGCCAAAAATGCTAACTACTTGCACAACACAATTAGAATTTTAGGAGAATGATACATTATTTGCATGTTGTTTTACAGTGTCATATGAATAAGCTTAAATGTATCTTCTGTAATATTAATCTACACCATTATTGTTGGGAGACAGTTTGCCTCCCACCTTTGATCACCTTGTGATCAAAGGCGGTTTCCCAGAGGTTGAAGGTGTTGCACTCTGAACCTCTGCATGACCAGTTGGTCACCACAACTAATTGTAATCGGTGCCAAATGCAGAGAAATTAAATGCAATGTAATTTTTCTTCTTTCCCCTAGTGGCGGTCCTATTTTTTTTTTCCCTAGTTGCTCTCCTATTTTTACTCTTATGTGACTCAGCAATTAAACAGGATACCAAGTCTTTGTCTCTGTGTTCATGGGCTAACTGTTCATGGGCTAACTGTAGATCTGCTCCAACATTATTTTTGGATTCACCTCAAGGAATCAGATGACCCCCTATCAGCAAGCACTTGGTGACTCGGAAGGAAAAAACTCAATTTTAACAGGAAGAAAACTCAGAGAGTGAAGTGCTTTATTGGGGTGATATGGTACAATGAGGTCTTTAAGATAACATGGGGTTGATTATTCAAGACCTTGTATGTAAGGAGAAGGATTTTTAATTCAATTTTAGATTTAACAGGGAGCCAATGAAGAGAAGCCAATGTGGGCAAAATATGCTTGTTCTTTCTAGTCCCTGTCAGTATGCTCACTGCAGCATTTTGGTTCAACTGAAGGATTTTCAGGGAGCTCTTAGGACAACCTGATAGTAGTGAATAACAGTAGTACAGCCTAGAAGTAATAAATGCATGAACTAGTTTCTAATGTTAGAAATATTGTGTAAGTGCAAGAAAGCAGTCCTACATATTTGTTTAGGACGTACTGTGATTAAAAATTACTCCAAGATTCCCCACAATGTTACTGGAGTTCAAGGTAATGCCATCCAGAGTAAGTATCTGGTTATACACCACATTTCTAAGAATTCTAGATCTGAGTAAAGTAACCTCAGTATTACTCAGTTTTATCTGAATTTATAAACAGGAAATTAGAGGTCCTCCTAGCCTTCATGTCTTTAAGACATACCTGCAGGTTAACTAATTGGTGTTTGTCAGCTGGCCGCGTGGATAGATAAAACTGGGTGTCATCTGCATAGCAATGAAAATGTGTGCTATGCCTTCTAATAATACTGCCTAAGGGAAGCATGTATAATGTAAATGGAATTGGTCCTGGCACTGAACCCTGTGGAACTCCATAATTAACCTTAGTGAAGAGAACTCCCCATTTACATTAACAAATTAGACTCTGTTAGATATTCTTATAGATCATTCTTATAATTGGTTAAGACAACTGGGTCTTAGCTAATTATATTGTTTTAAATAATTGTTCAAATTACTGCCACCTTAAAGGCCTATGGCATGTAGCCCATTAATAAAGAGAGATTGATCACAATTAGTCTCTGATTGTAGTTGTGTGCACTTTGACTAAGGAGTTACAAGAGTTCCTGGAATGAATTTTTTTGCAATTCTTGAAGACCTATTTTGCATCAAACTTGGGATATACCAATGGACAAACATTCGTATGAACCAGAATTGCTGACTACCATCAGCCTGGCAAATATGACAATTCAGTAAATCAAAATATAAGGTTACATGTATTTGCTGATGTTTCTCTTGTTCTTCGTCAGTTCTCAGTTATATGACAGATTTATTTGATAGGTTTTAAATGTGGTTTTCCTGGCACAAAGGGGGGAAATGACAATAGAGCAAGCACACATACACAAAAACACTGGTATGAGTATTGATTGTTGTTCACATTGTTAGTTTAAACTCTGTGGAATTCTGGCTTAATACCAATACCTTTATCTTCAATTGTCCCATCCTGGACAAATTGGCAGTGGTTTAAAATGTTTGCCACTTGTAGGTGAGTTTCCTTCCAATTAATTCAATTACTTTTATAAATCTCTTGTCAGATGTAGAACATCCACTTTTTTCTCAAAACCTTGGAAAGTTTCACCCACTTAAGCAGCAAAGAGAACAGAAGAGCCCTGATGTCGGAGGTTTAAATAAAACACCTATCACTAGCTCAGAAGTTCTAATCATTGATTGTCACACAGATAATTGTCCATCCATCCATCCATCCATTCTCTTCCACTTATCCTGTTTAGGGTCGTTGGGGGGGGGGCGGGGGTGCTGGAGCCTATCCCAGCTATCATAGGGCGAGAGGTACACCCTGTACAGGTCGCCAGCCTGTCGCAGGGCTAACACAGAGAGACAGACAACCATTCATACTTACATTCACACCAATTGGCAATTTAGAGTGACCAATTAACCTAACCTTCTAAATGCTATTCCAGCTGTGAGGCAGCAGTGCTAACCACCACGCCACTGTGCTGCCACAGATAATTGTGTTTAGTTGAATTTCCTTTGTAGGGATTCTGCAGCCTGTTAATTTTTCATTTTTGTGAATCAGCTACAACCCTGTTCTAATAATTGTTACTGATCCAAAAATAAGGGTGACTGTGCCAATTCAGAGTGCTAAAACTAAGGGTAGACTACCTAGTCAAAATATCAAATCATGACACTTTGGCACTTTATTTTTTTTTCAGGATATTGATCTGCTACACCACCATGCTGCCCTGCTTATACTTACAAAATAAATTAGATGTCCCAAGATGTTTAGCTTATTTTGATATGATCGCTTATGTTATGCATCTAATTATGTATTCAGACAGCACTGTTGTCATTTGATATCACAATCTGTTCATTTCCTCGTGCCAAATTAAGACTGTCCACATTGTAAGATGTCAGATAACACCCCCCCTCTAACAACTTGAATTTATACTTTTACTTTTGTTGGCAGAGGATTGCACAGTTCTAACACAATGATTATATTAAAGTGGGGTACTTTTATTCTCTGTTGAATTAACCCCTTTGGTCACAATACCGGAATTTTGGTGGAAAAAAATCATCTTCTGCCTACATAATCTTTTTAGGTAGGAGATGCCAGAAAATAAATATTACAGTATAATATATAACTATAGCAAGTGAGGCGCACAATTGTGTACGTGGTGGCTTAAGGGGCTATACAGAGTTAAATAGTGGAACAATGATGTGAAAGACTCTGGTCCAAGCAGTCCTTTCATTCATCATTTAATTTATGTTGTTATTATTGCCTCAGTGGTTTGTTTATAAATGTACATTCTTTTTTATTTTTAAATCATGTCCATTGTTCGTAAAGCTCCATTGTGTTTTCTCTAAAGCTTCATTTGAAGTAAAAAACTGGATCCCATAATTGCTCAACATATATCATTGCTACTGTACTTGGTAATTATTTTTCTGCCCTTGTGTGCTCTCATTGTTCCCAACTATAGATTTTCAGAAATATTTTCTTTCTTTTTTCATTTGCACCTGGAACAATGGCACAATTCTTAAGTTTTCCATGGAACAGAAAGACTAAACACCTGTGACCCAGTGGAACAATAACCACTAAATAAACTCTTGAATTTCCATTTACCTTTTAGAATGGCTGTGTGTCATGACATAGGTGATAATTTATAGTTGCCCTCAGCTATATAAAGCTGAAAACTGGCCCACCACATGATTAACTTCATAACTACTTGTTTACTCTGCGTAATTCTCATTCCAAACAGACTTCAAGCTTTTTAATTCCTCGTCTACACAAATTGATAATATTTGTGAAGCACAGTGGCTCCTTAATTTTGGATCATTATATTGCCGCTGTACTGTGGGAATTCAGACTCAAACATGTAGATAAACACTTTGATGTTATTGTACAAATTGCCCTTCTCACAACATTAACTAGCTAAATTCCCTCAGTGTACCAGGATGCCAACATGAGGAACAAAACAAACTGAGCCTCAGCAGTTTCCTCAGCTAATGCCGTTTGGTGTCCTGAAAAATGCTGATGAAAATTGGATTCCTCTCCGCTTTCTGCCCAGGGTGTAACCCCCTCTCCCCACTGTGAAGGTCATGAGCTTGTTCATTTTTAGTCTGGTTGATGTGGATGAATGGCCCTACCTGAGCGGTCCTCTGAGCTAGGTCCAGATTCTGTGGGGGTCCTACTCTCTGGGCCACCTGCTGTCACAGTTGTGTGATTGATGGCCATGGCTCCTGAAGTGTGTTTGAGGAAGCAGCTCTTGATCTTGTCCAGCTCTCTGCTGGTCTTTCCCACTGACAGGCTGGGTCTGGGCAGTGCTCCTAATTGAACGGTTAAGACTCACTGGGCCATGTGATATATCAATGTTGATACAGACAGGCCCAGAGACTCGCTCCCCATCTCCCTGTACTGCTGTCTGGGGGCGCTAATGAAAATCTGTGGCCACTTTAGAGTACTGCCACTCACATCATTATTCATAGCCATGCTTTGGTCACTTTGCAAAATGAGCAATGTTTCTGATGACAAAGGATGTTGTAATTCAATCTTCTGTAAAAAGGAGAATGTATAATGCAAGGATGCCACCAATTCAATTCAGAGGCAAGAGGAAAAAGGGGATAGGGGATTTTTTTTTCCCCATGAAGGACCTTCATTACTTTCCTGGTGAACAACAAAAGAATGTCTTATCTAAGGCTCTGTGATTGCTTTAGGGGGGGATTATTTGTTGGGGGTTATTTGTTTCCAGAATGAGTCAAACTACATTTTGCTTTTGCATATCCTCGTGTTTTCGGACTGTTGACGTTGAAATTCACAAGTTCACAT
Source organism: Pterophyllum scalare (assembly GCA_024447675.2). NCBI lineage: Eukaryota > Metazoa > Chordata > Actinopteri > Cichliformes > Cichlidae > Pterophyllum > Pterophyllum scalare. The sequence goes on along the minus strand of JAMQGT020013811.1, from coordinate 18,338 downwards.
TTGCCATTTGCTCCTTTTCCTACTGGCAAACATTTTTGAGTTGAAAGTGAAAAGCATTTGGTAACTGTGTTCCCCTTCCATGTGAAATTTGTGTCTTTGAGAAGTTGTTTACCACTTGAGAGTCCTTCACACTCTGTAAGTGCTACATGAAGGAATGCACTATATTATCAGGTGGTGCCCTAGGATCACAGCGTGGTGCCCCACATTTCAGCAACATTATTGAGAGACCATCTCACGCAGAGAGACCATTTCCAGTCCACACTAGGAAAGCAGATAAGCAAACCTTAAACAACTACTCATCTGCAGTCTGAGCAGTATTTGAGGTCTTGATGGAAAAGTGTTTTCAGCATATTAATCTGCTTTGTGTTGAGGCATTCAGACACACATTGAATGAGGTGATGTTACAGCACCACCCACATTTGAAACCATTTCCTGCGCACTAAATTAATCAATTTACTAATCAACTTACTTGGATTGTTGAGTAAGGCTCATGTTCTTTTTGAGTCGAGGCGGACTTCTTGGCAACTTGTCTTTTAAATATCTTCCTAAAAAGCCTTTAGAAATGGTTGATCATGTGGCTATGCAATGATTCATTAAAATATATAAAAATGTGAAACATGTCTCAGGATGATCCCACACTGCTTCTTTAATGTTGAGGTCCTGGCTCTGGGGAGGCCAGTCCATAACTGACAGTGTTCCACTGTGCGCTTTTTCTATCCGGGTATGATTTTACTGCATTGACAGTGTGTTTGGATTAATTGCCAATGCTGAGAAATGAAGCCATTGCTAATCAGATGTTTTCTAGATGGTGTTGCACGGGGTATCAAAATCTGACAGTTTTTTTCTATGTTCATAATTTTATCAGTTCATCATTTTTGACAACATCCCCCTACACCACTGGCTGAAATGCAGCCCCAAACCGTGACAGAGGCTCGATTGTGTTTTACAGATGGCTGTAGACACTCACTGTTGTCCCTCTCCACTGACCACTTTGTACACATTGATGAGTTGTACCAAAAAAAAAACCCCCAAAAAAAGTTGGATTCATGTAGCCACTGATTTCAGTCCAGTTTGTGTATAATTTAGCATAACTCAGCCTTTTTTCCCCAATTCCCCTTTTGGGAATGGCTTCTTGACAGCCACCATTCTATTTCTGATGAGGTTAACTGGATTTTTTCCTGTTTCCTAAGGACATGACTGTCAGATACTGATCATCCACTGTAGATAATGTTTATTTTTTTTATTTTTTTTATTTTTTTTAGGCCTACCATGTCATCTTTTATCCTCCACTTATTGAGTTTCTTCAAATCTTTCAAGGACACACTGTACACCATGTCCAGATATGCCAAATTTTAGCTAATAGCTTTTGGGGAATTGTTTTTGTGCCAAAATACTATTTTTATGCCTGTCAAATTGTGTTACCTTTGGCATCTTTCATAGATTCTACTAAAGAAATGAGAACAAGTGCTTAAAGATGCCATTTAAAATGGTTATTTGTTGTCTTATGTGTAGACACAACAGTGGTTCAGTTAGGTATCTTTTTATAAGCTTAAATGATTTATAGGTTGGCATTAAGAGGCTTAATAAACAAACAAACAAACAAAAAAAATTCCTCTGGTACATGGACTTGACTAACAATGAGTGAAAAAGCAGCCAATGCCTAAAGAAAAACTCTGAAAGACCTTCGGAAAGCCTGGAGAACTGTTGTTCTAGAAAAGTACTTTATTCATAAAGTTTATTATTAAAGTCATTGTTTTACAGCCATTTAAAGCTGATTGAGCCAGACTGAGGTCTGCAGGTGGTTCTTTCCAGTCAGCACTTATGATGCAGTGGAGATAATTTCATACTAGTTGCCATGGTAGAAGAGCAATCTGTCCTGTGTGTATCATCTCCACCCTATGCCCTCCGCTGTCCCGCTGGCTCTTGGGCGCTTTAAAAATGGCAGTACATGATGTCCATGCTGGGTCCAAACACCTGCTCAGACTCCGGCTTCTGCCAACTCCACATCTCCATCTATAAGTTGTCTCCATCTGTGCTCTGATGCCACGTGGGAGTAGTCTCATCTGTTTGTTTTTACTTTGCCATTCTGTTGCACCGAGTGCTATTAAACACAGGGGAATCAGCGTTAATCAGGGATCATCCCTCACTTAAACACTCATTTATAACAGTGGAGAGTAGGGAGGAGCTGCGCAATTATGTTCACCCTCACCGAGGTTGGTTATTTGCATTTTGCCTCCTGGTTAATTTGTAAAATACCAGATCTGTTTTGACGCTAATAAGAATGATGGCAGTCTGGAAACAGTATAATCACTCTGTTTTTGTTTTTTTTCTTCTAGTATAATAATTTATCTGTGATACTGGTTCAGAAACATAATGGAAACCTTTGTGGTTTCAAATTATGTTCACTTTTCCTTGATTAATAGCATTTTTACCATATTTATCATAATTGTCTCAACAAAATCTAGCTTGGTAAAGTGTCTGTTGAATACAATGTTATAGTTTTGTTTTTTAAAAAGCATTCTTTTATGCAAAAGCCAAGTAGGCTAAAGTATAGTAAAAGTAGCATATAAGTAATCAAAATGTATACAGACAGTAAATCATACCATCCCCACAGTGGGTTGAGTAGTGTCACATAGTGGAGAGAAGGTGTTTTAAACACGAGGGAAAGAAAAATGGAAACTTTGCCAGCAAAAAGGTTAAACAAATTCCAAATATTTAAAGCAAGACAAACACCAGCAGGCTTCTGAATGTGCACATCAGTACTCAGTAAATTTGAAGCCAACTTGCAAACATTAGCATTAGAAGCTATAAAAAAAATATATTCAAGCCAGGCTCTTTCGGGTGAAGTAAAATATTTCTGCACATGCTCACATGCACTGCAAAGCCTTGGCTATCTCCTCCTTGGTCATAATTATCACACATTAAGTTTTACAGCAATAACAGTTTCTGTTTAATAACTAAAGATGGCAGTACAGGAGGTTGTGTTCTTCATGTAGCTGTACTGATTACGTGCACTGAGAAAGTTAGTTTTAACTCTTTATAGGACACTCATTGACATACTTGATAATTGAGAATTTCAAGCTGAAGTGATATTGGAGGATGTTTGAAGAATTTTGTGACTTTTTTTCTAAATTATTTTTATGTTGCAAATCCAGGTCATTAAAGTTACCATGTAAATTACCATAGGTTTAGAGTTACAGTTAGGGTTCGGGATTAGGTGTCATGATGTCATTTTCTGTGATGCAGCCTGACCGTCACTGATTGGCTATAAACAAATTCAAGTGGCTCTGCGACCTCATGGACAGGTGTGGGAGGCCAGCTTGAATGGCCACTGAAGTCCTTAATATAGTTTCTTGCCCAATAAAAGGATCAGTATACGCATCACAAAAGATATGAACATTATGATAAGATATGGTGGGGAACAAAGGCCTATCCTGTACTTCATACCTCCCCCCCCTTTTTTTAAACTACAAACATATATGCAAATCCACGTAAGAACAAGGGCTGATATTGGATTGAAAGCATGCAAATGACAAATGCAAAAAAAAATCAACAGCTCACAGACTGCAGGGCCCCAGTTATAACCTTGAAACCTTTTTTTCTGCCCTTGGTGTTGCATACAAAGGTTATAAATGCTCAATTGCATACTGCTAATAAAAAGACATTGTTAGAGCAATGCACAGTGGATAAATTATTCCAAATAGGAGTACTTAGATTCTGAAAGAACAACTCTGCGTATTTCCATTATCAAAGTCCTTTTTTGAAGAATGCCATTGCTGTCTTGACCTTGAAAAGTCTGAGAGTCACACAAACTCTGGAAAAAAAAAAAAGGGTATTATACAGCTGGTTTCTGTAGGTTCCACTCACCCAGATGTCTGACTTGTCACCAGCTTCCCTTTTAAACTTTACAGAGTAATGGATAATGGTATGACTGATTTTAGGTTAATGTTATTTTTTTCTACCATTGTTTGGCTGTCAAAAATGAGCTTTGAAAAGTATAATCTACACTGTATAAAAGGCCTTTTTTAATGTACACTTGATATGTCAAGAAACCATTTATTTTGCTAGACAAGAAGATTTGATGATCTGACTTGAGGAAAGTGGGGCTCAGTACCAGTTATATAAAGTCATTGCAAGTATTTACCTCCTCCATGAGAATTTGTCAGTTTCGGAGAAATCTCTGGATGAGACTTTGAGAAATTCTCGGGTTGAAATTCAACATTTTTCTAATATCCTATTATGAAAGCAGAAGGGTGGCCATGGCTCTGGTGGTTAATGATCTGTCCACTAACTGCATTGTTGCCAGCTCAATACCCAGTCCTTCCATCTGCTAAAGAGTTTTTGAGGTGTACTGTACACTGAACCCCAAGTTGGCAGGCAAGGACCATGTGTGGTAGCCTTCACGCCATTGGTGTTTGTGGATGTGTGTCTGGAAAAATACAGAAATATACCGTGGGCTCTTTGTAGAATTATATAAGTGATGCCAATTTACTGTTGACATTACCTTCAAGAAGAGTTATGGCCTTTTATATTGACTAAAACATTATATTCCAAAAATAAAAGAAGCAGTGCAGGGAGGCTTCTGAATAGTTGTCATAAAGGGTTAAGGACAATGTACAATATTAGGTGACAAGTGACTCCTTGATTTTTTTTTTTCTTTTTGGTGTATTTGTTACAGTCAGATGTTTCAGATCATAAAATAAATTTTAATATTAGACGAAGAATACCAAAGTAAATGCCAAATGTAGTTTTTAAATTAAACTATCCAAACCTACCTGCTCTTGGGAATCATCACAATGTTTTTTGGCAGCTATCAGACAAGCCTTTGTGGGGGGGGGGTTTGGGCGACATTGGTTTTCACCTTTGGTACGCCGCCCACTCCTGGTAAGGTTCACCACTGTTCCAGGTTTCCTCCGTTTGCAGATAATGGTTCTCATTGTGGTTCACTGGACTCCTTTAAAATGCCTTCTTAACCCTTTACAGACTGATAGATGCCAATGACTTTCTCATCTGTTTCTTTAGATTGTACCATGATATGTTTCTGTTTGAGATCTTTTAGCCTACTTTGTCAGACAGGTTCTATTTAGGTGATTTCTTGATTCAGCAGGTCTGGCAGTAATGAGGCCTGGGTTTGGCCAGTGAACTTAAACTCAGGTTTCCAAAAAATGTGATTAACCACAGTCGATTCATGATTTAACAAAGGGTGACAATTACCTTTTCACACAGTTCCAGGTAGATGTGGATAGCTTTTTTTCCCCCCTTAATTAATGAAATCAACATTCAAAACTTGCATTTTATATTTACTTGGTTTATCTTGGACCTGTATTAGAATTAGTTTGATCTGAAGCATGTAAGTGTGACAAATATGCAAGAAACTAGGAAAAAACTAAGGGCGTGGCACTGTATATTGAACAGTCTTACCCTGAGGTAACTGTTAATGTAAACTAAATTCAGTTGATCTGAACACTCATTTCTTAGAAAAATGTTTTCCAGATTAGGGGATGTTATTGTTGGAGTGCTAACCATGCTAGCACCATCATCATTATTATTTTTTTTTTTGGGGGGGGGGTCATTTCCAGTCACATTTAACTGTGTCAGTATACTATAGTCTGCCTTGCTATTTCTTGTCTAACCAATCATTTTGTCAACAAAGGCAGGGTGATGATCTGTCAGCTGTAACTCCTATTTTTCCTGTCTAAAGCTTTGTGGATGTCTACAGGACAATTTTCCTCAGTGAGATCTAAACCTTTTATGATGGTTGCTTTTTAGCTAAGGATGAGATTGAGTAGATTTGTCTCTCTGGGCCTGAAAGGAAAGGAAATTGTTTGTTAGGCATGTGTCTAATTAACACTATTGTTGCCTTCAGCCATGAATAGAAAGTCACTTCACCTCACTATCTCAGATAACACTGGTCCGGTTTGTCACCCACAATAGCTGCCAGTCATGTGACCTATAAGGCTTATAAATTGTCTATTGCAAGGCGAATGAAAAGCCTTAGTTTGAGGCCCATTGAATTTGTGTTCTTTTGTCAGTCAGAGAAAACAGAGTAGATTGAGTTTGTGGTGTGCAGGAAGGTTATAGGGGGACCACAACAAAAGTCTTTATCACAGGCAGTTGGAAGTAGAATGGCGAATTGTGTTCTATGATATTGGCTCCGCAAAAGGTAAATTGTGTTCTTCTCAAGGACACGTCTCCAAAGAACTGCTGTTGGGAAGGAAAGAGTGTGTGTGAGAGAGATTCTGCATTTATAGCCAGTTCATTATTATTATTACTATTTCCCTCACCTTCATCACACCATCCATCTATTCTCGACACCGGGAGGAATTTAAACTCTGAGAACAGATGTGTACAAATGAGACTCTTGTGACATCCACATAAACATAGTCTCTTTTTACTGTAGAGCTGCTTCTTCAGCTTCTCATAAACAATTATGATTGAGGTTGTTAGTAACCTCTACTCTTAAAGCTCAGGAGAAAGATAAACAGCAGTAGTTTAGTGGGGCTTGGGAAGAAGCTTTTTTTTTTTTTGCTGTTTTTAAATTTGAACTGAAATGCTTCTCAAGGTCTTTAAATGTTTCTATTCTCCGTGTTTAATTATTCATGATCTATCTGCTGTAATTTTTGTCACAGATTTTCTCCATCCTTTTGCTGAATTATAGATGTCCCATTCCCCTTCCTAGGCATCCAACAAGCACTCATTCAGTCTGGTTGTATAACTCTAACTCAAGAACATTCCTCCATCTACTCCTCAACTAAAGGACATGAATGTCAGAAGGGTTGCGATTTATTCCCTCCGTTCCCCCACCTAGATGGCTAGATCTTGGATCTCATATCTCCTAAGTGGGTGGCTTAGAAAACACAGCAACTATTTCACAAAGTCAAGCGCTTCACTTTGATTTACACTGTGGGTAACACCCTGAGTTGAATGCGACACACGTGGGTTTTTAGCAACAAATGACAGTGGCACAAGGGCCATCTGGGTAGTGCTGAAGTTGAAGAATCACCTTGGTAACCTCCCACTGCTCGTGTAGAGATTGTGTCCCCATTGGTAAATGAGGGCTTGTGTTTTCCCATTTGTAAGCCCTATCCACAGCCATTTTCCGAGGAACCTGAACACAAAAAGCAGTCTGGTCTTACAGGAGAGATGGGTGTGTGTGGGCATGTAAGTGTTAAGACGGATGAGGGAAGAGGTGGTCATTCTGCCTGTCACCCTGACCCCAATCACTGCACAGCATATTGGTGGAAACAAAATGAAAGATTGATTTAACCAGTTCCTCGTCAGCTGCCTCTGCTCTTTCCATCAACTGGCTGCCCATTTGTTTTCATCCGGTTTTGTAGACATGCACTTTCCTTCACCTTTTGCTCGTGATGCACACTTGCCAGGTTTGTTCTTTTAATGCCTCCAAATAGTCAGTGACAGGAATGGGTACATATTGTGCCTTTATGTATATTTATTTAGTCCTTTTCAATTTAAAATAGAACTGTTATACGTGACTGTTTTTCCCACCTTCAAAGTAATGCAGTATGGTATATTTATGTTTAAAGATAATTCAGTTGTAGTGTGAACTGGTACTATATCAAAATATTGTCGTTTAATTCATAAACTCTAGTGACCGTGGTTGTGTGAAAGTTTTTGTTTTTTCCCCTGATATGAACCAAAACTGTGAATCATGCAGGGTTGTTATATCCTGAACAGTTAAATGATATGCATCCCCACCACCTGGCTTACATTCAGGTTGTATCAAATGTTGTAGCCATAGAATGTAGTAATAAACAACTTTCCATTGTGGTCAGACAATGTGTCATTCAACATGTCACCATAATCCGAGCACTGAATGTTGTATGGGATTTAACCTGACAATTCTGCACAAGAATCAGTTTTTCTTAGTTTTCTCTTTTCAAACCGTTGAGCTTGTTGGCATTTTTAGGCCAGCATACAGTAGCATGGTTGTTTACAAAGACAGGCAATGACTAGGTATGCCTTGACAGTCTTGAGTCTTGTCATATGTCATCTGTATTGGTAGAGAATGTCTTACTTTCCCTCACACACTTTCACCGTCCCCTTCTCTTTAGTTCTGTGAAAGGAAAGCATTCCACCCATTCATCTCCACCCCTACAGCTTCAGGGGGTTCATCAGACAAGGTGGCAGCATGGCCTGGTCTGGCGCCGGGGCTCATTCGGTGGTTTCAATTTGATCCAGAGCACTGTAGGCCCCTCCACCCCTCATCCTTGCCTATCATGGCAGCCTCATTTATCATGGGGCCTATAAAGAAGGACTTGATAGAGTGAGGAGCGACCACCACCATTCAATAAATCCTTGTGATTATCCACGCCTCCAAGGTGTATGAGCAAAGTGTGCGTGTGTGTGTGTGTGTGTGTGTGCGTGTCCTGAGCATGTGAGCATTTGTCTCTGACTAATGCTTGTATTGGATCACAAGATGTCCATGTACAGTGCCTTTTAAAGTGCTATCAATTATAATATGTGTACACACGTCAACTCTGAGGCCTAATTTACCTTGTTGCATTTGATGGCAAGAAAAGCCTTGACATTTCCACCCTCCTCTGTCTTAGCTTTCTTTCTCCAGTCCCCCCCCCCCACCCACCTATCTACCCACACATGACTCCCTCTTTCACACATGCACACACAGAGTCAAACACTCTCTGTTCCTCCAGAGGATTGCATAGAGAAGCACTCTAGGAGGGTGATGGAGCTTTGATTGTCGGTTATCAAAAGCTATCATTACTGCTTGCTTCTGTCGGATATGAAAATGATTTCCTAAGTGTAAAACCCATGTCATTACCTCAATGGTCATAGTGCTATCAGTGAAATGTAATAGAAAGAGGCAAACAAATGTGCTCGTTTCCCAGCCCACCAGCTCAAACACAACAGAGTGAATAACAAACCAAAGTGGAGAAAGATGAGTGATGGCAGTGCCAGGCCTCACTGCCTAGAATGGAACACTTTACATGAAAACAGTCTTGTTAATCTTACCTTCATCAGGTTGTTTTGGTACGGTCTTCAACAACTGTGCTTTCTTGTGAGAAGGCATGCTGACATGCTCCAGAAAGGAATTGGACAATCTACGTGCCATCCTGTAAAAGTCAACGCATTTCTCTTCTTTTTTTCTTTTCTTTTTTTTTCTTCATTCTCCAACAACAAGCATGCTTCTCAACCTGAGCATCACTTCATCCTGATGAGACAGCAAACAGGCTTGGGAGCCACATTGACTTGCTGGGGGGTTTCTAATCATTGGGGAAGTAGTCTTTTCTTGCCCCCCCTTCTGGGTCTGTTTGCTGAGCAGGGAGATGGAAGTCTATGCCAGCATCAGGCTTTTCTTCTCTTAATCGATGTGGATCTGATAAAGATCCTGGCTCTCCGAATGGCTTGTACGCTGCAAAGCCTGAGGAAAATCTGATAAGTAAATCGCTCTTCTGTACATATAGCCAGAAAGATGCTGAGAAACCAGGCGTGTGCTGCTGTGCACGCATATGGAAACTCTTTTACACCCGTAAGGTGGTAAACACACAAGAATACACACATGGTCCCCCTTATACAACCACACACACACATTCATTCATCTCGTAGTAAAGTGGCTGTGCTCCAGACATGCCCAATTTGTTTCCTTTCATCCAGGACTAATGTCTTGGTCTACCCAGGGGCTAAGTGCACCATTTGAAGCCCCCTCTAGGACAGGCAGTTGCAACATGCGGTTATTTGTTGTTGTTTTTTTGTTTTTTATATTTCCAAAATCATGTTATCACATGAGCTGCAGTAGCAGGGTCCAATCAAATTAGCAAGACGCAATAATGTGCTGATAATTTCTAAAAACATTATTTAAATGTCACACTGTAATGACAAAAAATCACTAATAGTTCTATGTAAATGTCAAATTCAAATTATTCAATTACACTGGTGAGTGTGGGGCAGGTAATAATTTGTCCACCGCTTGGAATACCAATCTGGCTCGTACTAGAGCTCATTCTGAGTGCCCTGGCATAAGATAGACCTCAGTAATTTCCAGCTCCAAGGGATGCTTTCATAGCCATTATTATAACTCTATTCCACTAGAAATATCTGCCATACTGGAGAGATATTGGAGTCATATTTTTAGTACTTTCACCCCAATGTTGCCCTGAGAGTGTGATAGCTTGAGAGAATAGTGGAAAAAAAATGGTATGGATTTTCAGAGCTAGCCCTATTATTCCTTGTTGTTATTTCTGTTTGTGCTTTTGATACTGAACCTCTTACTGTTCAGTCAATAAAACTAAGCTAGCAGCCACAGTAAACTGGGGTAATAGGCTCATCTCATCAGTTGTCATTCACGGGCCTGTGGGCCCATTTGAGAATGGCTGCATGGTCTTCATCTATTCATGAAGGGACTTATAAAGGATATCAGCCATTCAGCCTGACCTGTTCATTTCAGATTAAGGGAGGGAGGAGGGATACAAGGTGTTTTTCCTTTTCCTCTTTCTTTAAAGTCATCCATGACCAGGCTCTAAAATGGAACCTGTTGTTCATGCAAACTGTGAAGTCATTCTGAGTCATGGGTTGCAAGTTGTGACTGGGTGTCTGCCACACATGCTTGCAGTGGGGTATCAACAAGCAATTAGCCTTTTCTCTACAAAACTTCAGACAAAAGCTACAGAATAATCATAAGAGCTGCTTCTGAATGGCCAATATTCCTTTATGTACTGTACCTTTTCGTGCTACTTGTGTATCCAGCATATCAGCAGTAAAGAATCACAGATAAATGAATGCCTCCTCCTATTCTATTTATTTCCTCCTTTGTTAGACAAGAGCTGTTTCTCAGCATAGTCATATTTTCTGCAAGGGCCTCACATTCTGGCATCTCTCCATTGGCCCGAATTAGGGTGCAGTGGACATTATCTATGATGTTCCACAAAGATGGGAGTGTGACATTCTCCTTGAATGCTCCAGAAATGAGACTAACTCTCAGCCGCTTGTGCACGTCTGTTTGAGATTCACACTTTGGTGCATTTGTCACTTTGAGAGCATCTGGTTTAATTTGATTTCTGTGCCTGGCCACCCTGCAATTCTCTGTGCTTTTAGTGTAACCGTTGCCTACAGAGTGCGGCCAACAGATAGTTCCGCAAATAAAGGGGTTTAAGCTTCCATTTTCTGGATGGCTCTCCCGACATTGCAACTGAGTGAAGGAGCCTGTTTCTCAGCTGCTCCCAGTTTTTGTTAGAATTATTTTTTGGTGGTGTCTTTGGGTCTGATTACATTTGTTTAAAATAGCACACCAGTTTTTACATGATTACATTTATCTGCATTCTTAGCTGTAGAGTGGCATCTAAGACATCAGCTTCAGCGTAAACTTCAGAGTAAGAAATAAAAAATACTCAAGTAATAAGCAACACCAGATTTGACCTGTAGTATCAAATTCTTCTTGAATATATCTTAGAGGACTTTTCCCCCTTTTGGAAAGAGATTATGCCATTTGTGAGGCATTACTTTATCATCTGTAGCCTTTTGTGCTTCATATACCATATAGCGCACATTGACATCCCTTTCCCAGTCTGCCTTCGACAGCTCTTCCTCTGCCTCCTTCAGGCTCTTCTAATGCCATTTCATCTTCTCTTAAAAAGTGCAGGAGAAATCACATCCGTTGTTTCTCCTTGTGAAATCGGCAAGCGTTCCGTCTTTCATTCATCAAGGAGCCCTTTTCCACTTGTACAAGCTTGAGTTTTCACATGTCATGACCTAATTTTTTTGAAACCATTCATTTCTTCCTTGTAGATTCTCTGTAGCACTGCTCGAAACTTTATTTCCTGTAAGATCATTTAAAAGGATTTTCAGTAAGCCTTGGACATTTCATCGCAGTAGGCATATGCTGTGGAACATAACAAAAGGAAACAGTAGTGGGATCACATTAAGTCATTGTTGTTGCTTGTTTATGTCTTTTACACAATCTGTAAAAATGAACAGCATGCTCTAGCTTCAGTCCAGTCTCCCCTCACGCACCTCTAGAATGTTAAACATGGCTGCCTCTGAATTGCTGGACTGTGTCTCCTGGGGAACGGGGAAATTGAGCTCTGGCTCTTCCTAATAGGTGGTAAAGTGTTAAGTTCCAGAGAAATGGACTGCGAATTTAACCTGGAATGGAAATTGATCCCATTACCTTGTGCTTGGGCTGCTTTCCTCCCGTAGGAAAGGAGAGGGGAGAGCAAGAGGGGAAAATAGATGGGGAAAGCAGAAAGGGAGAGCACGGGAAATAGAAAAGGGGGAGTCACAGAAAAAGAGATGGGGGAGAGAAGAGAGAAGGAAGGAAAGAGAAAATGGATAAAGTGGAAGAGAAAAGGCAAGGAGGCACAGTGTATGTGATTAGAGGTGATAGGATAGCAGTGGGGGTTGTGTCCTGCCTGGACTGACAGGTTGGCTGACTCTGTATCAGTGTGGTGCTAATAGCTGACCGCCGCTGGGCGAGATGGAAAATGGAGTGGAAAAGGCAGAGGACAAGGCAGAAGAAGCAGAGGAATGGCACGCTCTGAAGGGATGATACACCTCCTGCTGAGGGTTTCCACCAACAGACCTGTGGTGTCTTGGTGCCTTCAGTTGCTGTGAGCCCGAGTTAGCAACGGTGATGGGATTTGGCAATGCTCGGTATCAGTCTGTGCCTTTGAAATTTTAAAATATTTTCTGGAAATATGAACTACAAACAGGGAAAAAAAAGTAGTATTTCAATATGAATAAATGTATCGACTGGGTCTGAAGTGTTATGAAAAATCTGGTACTGGATTTTTTTTTTTTTTTTTTTGGCCCAAAGGAACAGCACTTTCTCTGTCCTGCATAAACCTCAATAATTTCCTAGATTTTTCTGAAACCGTCCTGCACCATCTGGCATTTAATATGACCTAATTGATTATCCTGATGCAAGTTCACACTCTTCTCTCTCTCCCTTTCGCCAGAGCCTATGCACGGCCCGCGGAGGCTGGAAGTGGTGGACATCCAGTCCAAACAAGTTACAATACGCTGGGAACCTCTGGGCTACAATGTGACCCGCTGCCACAGCTACAACCTGACTGTCCAGTACCGGTACAGAGTAGCTGGCAAGGAGGAGACGCGGGAGGAAGTGTGTTATGACACTCAGAGTCGCGATCCTCAGCACACTATCCACAATCTCACTCCATTCACCAACCTCAGCGTCAAGCTGGTACTGCGCAACCTGGAGGGTGTCAAGGAGAGCACCGAGCTCGAAGTTCAGACTGATGAGGATGGTAAGTTAAAATCCTTCTGCATAAATACTTACTTTTTAAAAAAATAAAAATAAAAGCTCAAATATACAGGCTTACGGTATATGTCATGATTGAAAAATAGTTCCAAAATGAAAGTTGTGGACATTATGCCAACATTGGTTCAAGATCCATCCAGCTACAGGTTTGCAGTTTTACCGCAACCAGTTTTGAGAAGGGAGATGTTGGAGTTTCAACCATGTTTGCTGGGAGGTCTCTAAATATATTAGACACAAACATGGCTGGGAGTAAGACGCAATATGCGTTTTGTTTTGGGTTTTTTTTGGGGGGGGGGGTGTTCTTTTTGATTTTTTTAACAAACTTAAACTATAGTGATAATTTATTTACAATTTATTTTTGACAACAGTTTGTAATTATAATGTATTAGACTCTGTTTAGAAACACTTTAACTGTAATCTAAAATTCTTGGCAAAGTTGAATAAATAATTATACAGTTGGAATAATGTAGTGTTACTAATTCCACACTGTCAAAATTAAATGACACACTCGCACACTTTTTCTTAACACTTAATAAAAGAAAAAAACGTGGCTCCAACAGCTGAACCACATTTATTTTTACAGTTCTGATGTTTCGATCTTGAGGATGCGTGACAACTTCTCACCTGATAAGCAGCCATAAACAAAGTCTGGGATATTCCAAATATTTTTCAGGGGAGCGCTAAAGTCAGATGTTCTGTGTCAGGTAGTTGTTTCACCTCCTTCAAAGATGAAAGATCTTCTGTGTTGCCTCAGCAGACACAGGAAATGAACTCTATAGAAGTCTCCGGGAACCCCGGCCGCCAGATAACAGGTTCAGCTGACGAAAAGAGTCGTGTCGGGCTCAGATATCTCTGGTTGAAGACTTGAAAGTGGCAACTGTTTCTCACTATCTGAATGCTATGTGTTTCTGTATGTGTATCTGTGTGCTTAGGGTCCCATGGGGGAGAGTGTACAGGCAGGGTGTAGCTCTAGTTGTGTTCTTCACGATAAATCTTTAAACAAAAAAAAAAAAAATCTCCCCATCAGTGTTTCACTTACAGAATGAAAGCAATTCGCGTGAGGGGGTAAAAGAACCAGATCTCTTTGGCAGTATCTCAGTACAAGTAAACACTACAGAAAGATTAAGATTCCCACAGTTCCCATGGGTTTACAACTTCTTTTTTTTTTCTTTATCTGTATGAAAAGTCTTCAGTTTTGCTGTAAAACACGTATTGCAGTGTTTGTCTTGAGTAATTCTAACCTCAAATAATCTCTCACATTCCTATTAAGAAATGGCATTTGATGTTGGTTCATTCACATTTTTAGTGTGTGTCCTTGAAGAGCTTTTTGTTGGTATGCACATCAACTTAAGGTGCTTGGTAAATCAAAGTGCTAAAGTTGCTTTCATCAACTTTTATTGCCAATATTTTAACTTGACAAAGATGGCAAAATATCGAATATGGAGCAAGAAAATCCTGCTGAGAATGCTTTCTATAAACTTATTTGTGTCCTTGAAGATTTCAACTCTGCTACTCTTTTAGAAAACAGTTTCATTATTTATGCACGCATATTAAAAAAAAACAACACTAAAAACTTTGAAAAAAGAAAACAAATTGTCAGTTAAAAAGCTCAGTTGAATCCATAGAATAAGGTTAAAAAATTCAAAAATAAACAATATAAACAAATGTGTTTGTGCTCATTTCTCACAGTGCCAGGGGCTGTTCCTCTGGAATCCATTCAGGGCAGTGCCTATGAGGAGAAGATCATCCTGAAGTGGAGAGAACCGGCGCAGACTTATGGCATCATCACTCAGTTTGAGGTACAAAAGCAATTGCTAGCTACATATTTGAGAAATTAACCACCCTTTCAAATAGTAAACAAAGTCCATACAGTTCTTAACAAATTTCTTAGACCACCACCCTGGTTTATGCCAGACCTGCCCTAAAGTAACAGTATTGGTAACTACCAAAATTTTTTTTCTTTCTTTTTAATGTTTGTTATGGTTAATCCACCAGTATGCGTGTTTTAATTTAAATATTTTTACTGGTAAAATATAATTGTTGTTATCCACAAATTTTCAGAGATGCCAGATTACAGTTATTTACTTGCATTCCTCAACAGAAAGATTAGTAGCAAATATGGTAATGTTTTATAGTATTGGTTCAGCATATTGCTTACTGCGGAGGCCGCAGCCAGGCAGAGGTGGCCTGGGCCGGGCGGGTGTGTGATGGTGCCCCCCTTCCCTGAGGATGCTGTGCAGGCCGCAGCCTGGCGGGGTCCTGGCCAAGGGAAGGCAGCCCCGGCGCCCAGGGGCACAAAACCCCTCTGAGTGCCAGGGGCGCGGAGCCAAAAGATGCCAGGGGGCACGAAGCTCGTGGTGGGGGGCACGAGCTGAGCAGGGTACGGGGGCACTGAAACTTGGGCAGGGTACCAGGCACGAAACTTCAGCAGGGTACCAGGGGCACGAACTGGTAGGTGCCGGGGCACGAAACTTGTGTGGCTTCTGACTTGGTGAAGTCAGTGGTGGTGGGGGCTTAAGTGTGGGTTGCCGGGGCCTCCTGGAGGTAAAGGTTGAACACATGGGGGATGCTGCGGAGGCCGCAGCCCAGGCAGAGGTGGCCTGGGCCGGGAAGGGTGTGTGTGGTGGGTGCCCCCACCCCCCTTCCCTGGAGGATGCTGTGCAGGCCCCAGCCCGGGCAGTGGAGAGTGCCCCCCCCCTTCCTGGAGGATGCTGTGCAGGCCGCAGCCTGGGCAAGAGCAATGGTTGTGTTATGTGGCTGCACTCGGTTCAGTTCTGGTATTGCTCGTTTCAGTTGTCTTGATAGCACCCCCTGCTGTCAAGGAGGGAAAGTGACTTTGACATATCACGTGACTTCTGGCACAAACTTACCACAGAACTGTTTTGTACACGACGAAATGCCGTTTCACACACGGGGAGAGATCATTTTGTACTTGAGGACAGTTTGTAAAGTATGTTCTATGAGTGCGATGCTCATAGTTTGTAAAATGTTTTCTTTGCGTGCAACATGTTTTATTTGTGTTCATTATGTGTTCCTTGCATGTGCAGTACGTGTTCTCTGCGTGCGACCTTTTGGCAGGAATTAACTCTATAAATTCATTATTTTCTCCGCACATCACCGGCGAGACCACCGATGTCAGCTGATCATGGTCTTTTTGGGGGGGCAGGCTAGCATAAATGTCACTATAAAAAGTGCAGGCCAATGTTTTTATCCACTGATCAATGCTCAATATGTCATTGGCAACACAAAAAATGGGGTAGCGTACAGGTCTTGGCTTGCGCAGCAGCTGCAGTGCATTGTGGGATTTGTAGTACAAGTTTTAGGAGTGCTATTTACCTGCAGGCCATTAATAATAGATATATGAAATTATCTCACGGACCATATATAATTATATTGTGGTTCAGATCTGGTCTGTCGGCCTTAAGTCTGACACGTGTCCTAGACAATCCTAAAGGTAATAAAAAAAATGTAATGAATTAGTTAGTCTAACAAAACTTATGGAAGGGACATCAAGAGAACAGTTTATCCTGCTCGAGATAGAATTACTGGCCCCCACCTTAGAGCCAGGCTGGGGAAGGGCATCTAGTGGCCAGGCACAGCCCAAACTGGAGATGGTCGTTTTCCTGCGCCTTTGGGCTGGGGAATGGATCTTGACTGGCGTTTCAGCGGCAAATGACAGTTGAGTGCCAGCCTTCTTGGAGTGACTGGGTGCTCAAGGGTGCACCACCTGGTACATTAGTTGTCTTACTGTCAGACTTCAACACTCACATAGTAATGATTGTAAGACCTGGAGGGGCGTGTTTGGGAAGGACAACCTGTGTGATATGAACCCAAGTGGTGTTTTGTTACTGGACTTCTGTGCAAAAATCCATTTGTAACCTTGCTGTATTTTCCATAGGGGTCCGCACTTACCCAATATTAAACAATTACTATTACCTCTTTATATGCCAATCTCCAACTTTCCTTTTCTCTCCAAAATCCTTGAAAGAGTAGTTGTAGAACAGCTAACTGATCATTCTGCAGAGGAACGGTTTATTTGAAGAGTTTCAGTCAGGTTTCAGAATTCATCACAGTACAGAAACAGCATTAGTCAAGGTTTACAAATGATCTTCTTACAGCCTCTGACAGTGGACTCATCTCTGTGCTTGTCCTGTTGGACCTCAGTGCAGCTTCAACTGATGCACTGTTTCTTCTCATTCACCTTTATTTACTTGTTTATACTTCACTCTGTATTTAATCATTATTATTAATCTCTGTCTCTCTTCCACAGCATGTCTTTTGTCCCTGCCCCTCTCCCCTCAGCCCCAACCCTGAATCCACAGCAGATGACTGCCCCTCCCTGAGCCTGGTTCTGCTGGAGGTTTCTTCCTGTTAAAAGGGACATTTTCCTTCCTTCCCACTGTCACCAAGGGCTTGCTCATAGGGGGTCATTTTGACTGTTGGGTTTTCTCTGTGTTATTGTAGGGTCTTTACCCACAATACAAAGCGTCCTGAGGCGACTGTTTGTTGTGATTTGGCACTATATGAATTGAATTGAATTGAATTGAATTGAATTGAATTGAATTGAATTGAACTGAACTGAACTGAACTGAACTGAACTGAACTGAACGCAAGAGGAAGCTGTCTGAAAGGGATGTTCGGGTGCTAACCCGGATTGTATCCAAAAAACATAAAACCACGGTCTGCCCCTAAATCATGGCAGAATTAAATGTGCACCTCAACTCTCCTGTTTCCACCAAAACTGTCCGTCGGGAGCTCCACAGGATCAATATACACAGCCAGGCTGCTATAGCCAAACCTTCCGTGTCACTCAGTGCCGATTCCGCAAACGTTGGCCTTAGTCCTGCAAGGAGCGCGAATCGTTCAGCTGTGGACAGATGTGAAGCATGTATTGTTCTCTGATGAGTCCACCTTTACTGTTTTCCCCACATCCGGGAGGAGTCACGGTGTTGAGGAGAAGCCCCAAAGAAGCGTACCATCCAGACTGTTGCATGCCCAGAGTGAAGCATGGGGGTGGATCAGTGATGGTTTGGGCTGCCATATCATGGCATTCCCTTGGCCCAATACTTGATCTAGATGGGCGCGT